>VDFB02099570.1:0-26227 GCA_007258455.2 Sequoia sempervirens | reverse complement strand
AACCTTTTCTATCACCTTTTGATCAGATACATTTTCACCATGTATCTTCATTTGATTTACAATATTCATTACATTACTGAAAAATTGGTCTGCAAATTCTAATGAACTTATTTGAAGATTTTCAAAATTCCTTCTTCAAATCTATAATTTTGCAACTTTTACTTTAGTTGTCCATGGGTATGAATTTTCTAAGATTTCCCAAGCTTTCTTAGAACTAGTCGTAGTAGTGAATAAGAAACAAAGCTTTAGAATCTTTCTTTTTATTTTCCTTAAGATCATCTTTTTGTGTTTTTGACAAAATAGACAAATCTTGAGTTTCTACAAACCCATTTTGAACAAACTCCCATAGATCTAGTGAACAAAACAATGTCCTTAGTTTTATTGCCCATGTATCATAACTTTTACCTGTAAAATTGGAATTTGGGGCTGAGTTAAATTATTATTGGATGCCATAATGTTATCTCCCCTTCCTGATATGCACTTATCTTTTTTTTCAACAAAAAAACCTTTGAATTCATTTGTTTTTATCAAATCCATAAAATAGCTTCATGAAAATACAAAAAGATATATATGACATCAATACTTAGCAACTTCAACACTTTCAACAGCTTCAACAATGATCACAAATTTGGCTTCTCTCTGTTAGTAGCTCTCAACCTTTTGAAATCATTTATCCTTGATCACCTAACTCTGATACCAATCTGATAGAAAGGGCAAAGACAAAAACAAAACAATAACAAAGAATACTACAACAGAAAAGAAACCATATCTTCATTCATTTCATCGATCCCAAATGGCTATAGCAGGCTTATTTAAATAGATACAAAGCAACTGTAAACAATGATAGTGGAAAAGAAACTTCTAAACATAACAACAACTAAGATGGAAATAAGCTAAATTAACACATCGGTCTGATTTGGCAGATTCCAAAAGAGATTATAGAAACTGCGAGAAATAGTAGAGGGAGAAATTACAAGTTTCCTTCCAACAACTTTGCCTATTACTTCTCAACAGTATCATTGACAACAAAACTCAATTTGTGCAAGAATCTTGAGGTAAGTGGCTTTTCTTGGTTTCGGTGAGTTTCCTTCAGGGGATCTATACAGTGCTCGATCATTTGTGTTGTGTTTTATTTCATTCCAAAACAATTTTGTTGTTAAATGTTAAGTAAATGGTATTGGATCCCTGGTTTTATCTATGGTTGTTTGATTTATTTTGTTCTTTTGAGTTATTTTCTGGGTCCTTATGGCTATGGGTTGGCATTTATTGAGAATCAGATTTATTCTTTTTTTTCAAGGAAAATACCATTCATATGATGATTTTTATTTTATTGGATTTTATGGGATTGGATTGACATTTGTAACTAAAAAGATTACAATTGGTAGCTGAAAATATTTCTTGTAATCTTAGGGCTCGAGGAAGAGTTTACAACTGGTAATTGAAAACATTGAATAAGTTTTTTCTTCCTATTTTCGCAAATATTTCATCCTTTTTAAATTGTAATGTAAATGAAATTATTTTACGATACAAACATGTGTCTTCTAACAAAATTCAACCACTAATCAAACAACAAATTCAAAGCAACACACAAGAACTGCCCACAATTGTAACAAAAAAAGTAGGATTTTGGTTTCAAACTAAATTCAATAAATCCAAAGTGTGTAAACATTATTTTCCATGCACGAAAATTATTTCAAAAGTCATTAAATATTTCAAACAAACATGATAGTAAAATTTAAAAAGGAGATGCAAATAGTAACAAGACAAAACCTGTTTGTTTGGTGAGGTGCGGGTAATCTCTTCAAAAGCAGCTTTTTCTGAATGGGAAATTAGAGTTCACCTCCACCATATTTATTGAAACTGTTGGTCATGATGAAAGGCGGTGAGAATTAACAGCAAGGCACACATTGATGAGAAGAAAAACTCAAGGTGTAAATAAAATCTTTAAACCTAAATACTTACATTCAAAGTGAAATGTCATTAATAGGAAGAGTTTAATGTCATTAATATGAAGAGTTTCAATCAACTCAGAGCCCTGTGAAATGTAAGTTGATAGTTCAGTGGCTGCTTCAATCAACTCACTATAAATCACATCAATACATTCAAATCTCAAGACATCAAATTGCGTACAAGGAAATGAGAATATTTTTTCATGGGGATTTTAAATGATCAGGGGTAAAATTTAAATCAATGTTCACTGATATGTATTTATATTTTTTCTAATAATTTAATTTCATGAATAAATTAAAATAAAATAATAATATTATTGTTGACAACTAAAAGTGATTGATGATACTTTAAAAATATAATTAAAAAGTACAAAATAAACATCACAAATAAAATGTATGAAAATAAATCATTATAATTTTAAATAATAAAAGTAAGTTCTAAAAATAATATATAAAAATACATCAGATCTTTAATATTTCATAAAGTTAAACATGTCTGATATGTATTTATATATTTTTTTTAAAATTAATCTTATGAATAAATTAAAATAATATCAAATTTTATTAATTTAATTTTATGAATAAATTAAAATAATATAATGATATTATTTTAAGACATTGTACTAAAAATTACATTTATCTATGGTTTCAAAAACTCTTATAATATTAAAGACATATTAAACTATGCTTTCATTTCGTATGGCTTTTCCATTTTTCTATGAAAAATGATTTCGGTAGGTGAATGAATTAAATTTATTAGTTAAGTGGTTTGACCTAAGTGCTTGAATTCAAAGGGCCCAATGTGGTTTCAGTATATGTGTTGTTGCATCTATTCTTAGAATATTAATCTATTCCATGCTATAGTTATTAGGGTTACACTCATTTATCTATTTTGGATATTTGAGCTCTTATCACCCTACAAGGGCTTTGGTTTAGATTATTTCTTTTGGGCCAATTTCCATAAGGGCCATGGTTCCTATAACAAAATTTATTTATCAGTTGATTTATATTTTGTGTTAAAATTATGCCTTCTAGTGAATATTAATTGGGCTATTCTCTTAAATGCTCATGATTATTCCCCCTTGGATGGTTTTTTGAGTCATTTGCTCCTCCTAGAGATAGTGACACATGACCCTTGGAACATGTGCATCGATTTAGCTTACAAACCCCCTTTTCAACTTTGTGAAATGGGTTGTTTCTTTGTTGTTTTTTCTTTTGCTACATTCTTGCTGAAAAGTCCAATTATGGAGACTCTCATTTTGCTTACTTGCACCAAGAATCAAGCAACATTTCTTGGGCCTATTTCTGAACCATAGTTTGAAAGGCTTGTTGCAGAACCCCAACTCCCTAACCCTTAAGGCTGTTAAAATGGTGTTAGGGAGGGGTTTTATGACCACCAGTGAGAGATACCACATGAATTTGGATATTACTCCATGTTTTGTAGCTTTCTTGTTGAATCTTCATGCAAGCAAGGAGATTATTTTTCACTTAACCCAACAAGTTTTTAATCCTGAGTACCTTCAAGGTTTGAGCACAGTCATGGAGGTTACATAGTCGGGGGAGGGGATTCCTTGCCCCTAGGATTTTACATTCTCTAGTCAAAAGCTTGTCTCCCTTCTTCCATTTTTATCATATGCTAAAGATGCTTGTTATTGAGAGCATTTTCTTTGTGCTAAGAAAGCCTATGATTTTCTTAAGTGCTAATACCAACTTCTAGCTATTCAATAGTCTACTTGGATTGTGATCTTCATTATTTGTGAAGCATAAAATCACCATTTAGTTTGAATATTGAGACCAAATATGTATATACTCATCTAGTTTTTGTGTATCTTTGAAGGATTAGCCTAGTTTAACCAACAGACTTCATGTGAACGAATGTACTTTGATACTTTTTATAACCTAAAGCTATACAATTATTCATGGCATCTTAAGGATTTTCTTGTAACAGTTATAATGATAATTTCTTGCCACTTCCTTTATTGTTTACCCTTTTCAAGAACGAGCTAAGTTGGTAATAAATTGTTAAATACATGTTCACCTTATAATTAAATGTGCAATGTGTTAGATACTATGAGATTCAATTTTCTGGTTACTTGTGATTAAGGCCATTGATTTCAATATGTTGTAAAGGGCACTATTGTCTAGGCTAAGTCTTTTGATGTTCATTTGTTGTTGTGATGCTCCTTGGATGTCATGGTTGATTGCCTAGTGATTAATAATATTGTCATAACTTGGTTAAGTGTTTGAATTCAATATTCTTCAATGTGTATGTTAATAATTACTTAATATTTCACATATGAATTCATATTGGTTCAATTTCAGAGATGCATACCTTACTTGTAATGCAATCCTTTTGAGATGTGATCCCTTACCTCATGCTTGACCCCCTTACATTCCTTGATTTCTAAAGAGGTGTTTTAACTTCTTCATTTATTTTCCTCATGTATTAATCTATCTAAGTCTTGGCATGCCTTCTTGCTTGTTGTGGTTAGACACACCTTTGTTTGATTAATACCATAGTTTTCTAGTTTTTTGCCACCTTGTTTGCTTCCCTGTATACATGGCTTACTGAAGCAATTTGTAGCTCTTCTATAAGTTCCTGGATCTTGTTTAATTTTGATTGAATCTACCATAATCCAATTTTTCCTTTAGTAATGGTGCTTACACATATCGTTGAATCACATTCTATCTCTATTGATCTTAGTCCCTTCTCTTTGTAGAGTAGCAATCCTTGTAGGACCCCCTCTATTCCTACTTCATTGTTTGTTGAAGGAGGGAGTTTGATTGATTTGGCTATGATTAGTGCTCCCTTTTCATCTTGGATAATACATTTGACACTTGCCAATCTTAGGTTCCCCCGGAAGGCACCATCCGTATTTAATTTGAATCTTCCTAGCGTGGGGGGAACCATTTAGCTTTATGTCTCCTTGTCTTTAGGGTCAATGCAAATTGAAATGATGTTGGGATTTTTAGGTCCACCTTACTCTTCGTTAAGCTTTCATCCTAGCATCTGAATTTGGTTATCCTTTGTAGTTTGATGCGGGCATTTAGCCATTCTGATATATTCCTTTCGATAGCTTGTGTGATTTCCTCAACTTTCCTTGCTTTATATTGGAAGATTTTTTTATTTCATTCATTCAAGATGTTCCACATTAGAATTAAGCATGTTGTTTGTCATATTTTCCCCCATGGAGATTCCTTTTTCAGGTAGGGCTAGCTGATGAGGAATTCCTTTAGTTTATTATGCCTTGGGGCCATCCAACATAGATTATATTGCAACCAATCCCAATAGTGTGCTACAAAAGGGAAATTTAGAAGTACATGGTCCATGTATTCTTCATTCTCATGGTCAATAGTACACATCTGCTAGGGCCTTCTGTAGCACCCCTCCATTTTTCTATTTTGATCAAACAATGTTCTTCTATGTATGCTTTATTTCTATTAGCACTTGGACTATGGAACTTGGTTACTATTTGATTGCAACTATTAAGCGATGCATATGTGATATTTTGATGTGATGGAATTTTACTCTAATGTTATCATTATGGCATGTTTTGAATTAGCTTAGCAGATATTTAATTAAAGATGTCTTATGCTTTTATTATATTATTGATGATAGACTTGTCAGTTAGAAAGTCTGTATTGGTGAAGGGGACGAGATTGTATCACTTTCTTGCGAGCGCCCTATGATTCTGAGATTTCCTCTTCACTGTGTGTTTTATTATATCATATATATGCATGTTCAATATACTCTTTGTTTGTAGGTTGACAGGTACAGGATATTGACTCCACCTGATTTCACAGGTTGAGTGTGTCCATTGGCCAACAGTAATCGATTAGGAGATAGTATCTAGGTTTTTCGTGCCAAGTCATCACCCTAGTCATAGTGTGTCATTAGTTTGTAGTCGGGTTTAGTTGTTTTAATGTTGTTCCTTTCACCTTGATTATTTATTTAATTTCATATTATAAAGGTTATTAAATGTTGGGTGTAGTTAAAATGATGATTAAATATATCTGGTTACAATGTTGAAATGTTAGTTATTTTATTGATTAATTTAATTTAATTAATAAAATAATATAATCTTGGATTAGATTTAGTTTGTTGATTAATTAAGTTAATGGGATGAATTTAATTAAGTTATTTGTTTTGGCATTAATAGATATTTTGATTTAAATTAAAAAGAAAAGAAGAAAATGAAAATATGTTTTAAATTGCACTTTTTGAAAATTAATATGTAAAAGAATTTCTTTACAAATTTTGAATTCTTTTTGTAAAAAGAAATTTTTAAATGCATGAAATACCATTTGGGAAGTATTTTTTTTTTTAATTTTTTAAAAAGAAAATATCTCCAAATTTGCAATAAATTTGGTGGATGGGATATTTTTAGGGTTTGACTAAATTTGGGGAAACTCTATGAGAGCAAATAGAATTTCATATTTTCTTTTAATTTTCAATTTTGTAGAGAAAGGATTTGTTGTGGCTTTGTTTTGGATTTGAAGAGGAAGTTTGGATTTCTTGGGTGAGCTGGAAAATAAAATAAGATTTGGAAGAACCATTGGAATCTTTCAAGCTTTGGAGAAAAAAACCAGGTGTCTTTCTATGATTTTGTTTTCATTTTGAAATGTTTTGCAAATTTTATTGTGCTATTGGAAAAATTTAAAATTTTGTTTGATTTGCAAGGAAAACCCATCTGTCAAATCTCATTTCAAAACTTGCAAAAAAAATTATGTTGAAATCATGGGAAAGAAAACAAAGAAAAGAATTCAAACCATAGAAAATTAGAAGTTTGCAAAAAAAATTCTGTTGAAATCATGGGAAAGAAAACAAAGAAAATAATTCAAACCATAGAAAATTAGAAGTTGTACAAAAGAATTTTCATTTAAATTTGAAAGTAAGACATTGTGCTGGAAATTCTTCTCCCATGTAGTTCTTCTGTAGAAAGAAAATTTGTCCATATTGACTATATTTTGAGAAAAAAATATATATATATATATAATATGCCCAAAGAAAATTCTATAGAAATTTTATTTTAAAAAAATTCCTTGTGTCTTCTAAAATTTCATCAGAAATTTAGAACAAGGAATTCATTTTTTTTTAATTATTGTTGAAGTTTAAATTTATTTTATTAAATTTATTATGTTATGTATGGAGAAGGGAGAGGAGGGGGCGTGTTGATTTTACCCCCCACAGCGACCCCCATTGCTGGGAGTGGCTGATAGTAGCCGAGGGAGTGGGGTTTGTTTTTTTAAATAAAAATAAACTTTTGTTTTTTATTGTATTTTATATTATATATCTTTCATATATAATAGATATATTATATATAATATTAAATTATTATATATAAATATATATATATATATATATTTAATATATGTTTATTTTTATTATTAATTAAATAAATTATATATATATATATATATTATATATATTATATAAATTATAATCTATTTTTATATGATTTATATATATATATATTTTTTAAATTTTTGGAGTTGGAAATAACATAGAAGAATTTAAATAGATATATTTAAATATTAATTATATATTTAAATATATGTATATAAATTGGTAAATACATTAAGTATATACTTTTATATATATATTTAATATATATTTGTATTTAAATATAAATTATTTTTATGGTGTGTATTTCTTTATTATAGTTGAAATAAATTGATTTTATAATCAAACAAGTTTATTTAAAAGTTGATTTTGATTATTATGTATGATTGAGAAGCATAGAGTTAGATTTTAAATTTTAAATTCCTCAACATCACGAATTAAATCTTACTTATTTTTGGATAAATGCAAGTAATGTTCATTGAGTTGATTGGATTTAGGAAATCCTAACGTTAGTTTATTTAAATTGTCTGAAATGCTTTCTAGTGTTCTTCTTATTCATTCTCAGTGTTGGGCAATTGTGTCTATTATTATGTAAGTCTTCCAGATTAGGTTTCCTTTGAAGTTGGGGGGTTGTCGTATTGCCTTGGGCAGTGCATCTAAATGTATCCAGTGTTATACCCAGTTACCAAGAACGAGAAGTGTGTACTTTATGTCGTGGATAGGGAGTCATTCTCCTTAGGTCGCACTTGTGTACCCTTGAGTGTGGAGCTATTCCACGTGTTGTCTTAGAGGAGTGGCTTGCAATGAGGGCCGACACACAAAGTGGTGTCAGGGAAACTCTTTGCAAGTTAGTTAATTCAGTGATAACATAATAAACTTTTAGAGGCTTAGGTTGCATCAAACACTTAACAACATTAATTTTTTCTCACTCATGGATACAAGGGCTTGTATAGACTTGGGATGAGACAAGAAGGCCTAGAATGGCAAGATCGTTATCTCGTCTCTATGAGAGATAATTGATTCTACATTGGTTTACATGAGGAGCCAAAATTCGTTAGAGGTTTCTAGGATATCCCAAGGTGGGGGTCGGGACCTAGGAAGACTTACCAAGATATCCCATGTGACATTGTGATGAAACTTCTCTTAATTCAGCAGTATGTTTGTATCAGTGATGCAATTGATTATATTTAACTCTGGAAGCATTGTAACCTTTGTGTTATGTGATGTTGTACTTGTATTTAAGTTAGTTCAGTTTTGTGTAGCTAGTGTCTAGAGGTAGATGGTCTTTCCTAGGAATCCTTGTTACTATCTCCTAGCATGTGGGGTGACCCTTCGGGTATCACATGGTTGGGTGGAACATGCACCTTAATCTGTTGGGTCGTCTTCTTGTTCATGTGGATGATATTTCTAGTTGGAGAGCTCGTGGGATCCAATACTTTCATACTTTATTCTTTTCAGTTATTATTGTAATTTATTACCCCTCTTGTAACGAAGTAGAAGATGTAATTTGTAACCTTGTTTATTGGATTTACCTCATTCGGGGAATGAGTGTTGTAATCATATTGTAAATTATATTATTGGAAACATGTGATATCTCTTATGCCTTTGATGTAAATTTATCATGTATGGAATGGATGTGTATTTAATTTGTTAAGTAATTAGATGTTATGGTTTTAATTCACGTTTCTTGTTTGGGTTTAAGTAAACTTAGTCTCGTAACCTTAGGGGTTGTTGCCAATGGGTAGTGAACTTGCATGTTAATTGTTCTTAAACAAACAAACAAAAAAATTATTGTTTTTGTGTAGTTAATTGCAACTTCCCCTAGGGTTGCATGGTGGGGCGTTACACCTTCAAATCCTATAACTTTCAATCTTTCCCCCGTTAGTATTCTTCCATGCAGGGTTGTCCAAGTGAAAGCCCCCACTTTCAGGAGCACCCCTTTACCCTAACACAACTTTCTAGGACAAAATGGATCTATTGAAAAAGGTGTTGGCCTACTCTAATGGTTCAATAACTAAGCGCTTAGAGTTGTGACTTAGAGATTATACATCTACACTAAGTATTTATCTTACTCATCATGAAGGTGCATTTCATTGTCAACCCAGGGACAAACTTGAAATGGGTTAGCACTGTATGTGCACTAGGACTCCATTGTAATCATCCTTAAACTAAAAAATAAACAGTACTGAAAATAAAATACTGGAAGGAAATTAACATGAGCATTGAGCATGAATCAAAAACTACACTAAGCATCAACAATTGAATTGGAAATGGATGACAAAAATAGAAATCTTAACAAGCAGATAAGAAAATACACTTTTTTCCTTGGCTGCAAGACCAGTCATAGAATATAGTTGCAATGGTTGTAGGAATAGACAACTATTAAAATCAAAACTAGTTACTGAATAGAAAAATAACTATTAAACTAAATGGATGAAATTCTCACCAAGTGGCCCCCCTTGAATGAGTCTTCCCTAAGCTAACTCAAATGCAGCAAATTGGAATATCATTTTATTCCTTGAAAACATGATTGCAACATATCAACAATATGACTATATTACTTAAACTAAGAATGCAAGTACAATCTCAGAAAATCCAACCTTGTGAAAAGGGGCATTTGACCATTATTTATAGAAGGAAAAGCTTCTAATGAACCCTAACTAACTAGGAAATCGACTCCAACAAAATAGGAGGATTCCATTTATTGAAAGCATAGAAAAGAGAGGGAGGAAGTTATGTATGCACCAAATTTAGTCAAAGCAGACTTGGCTTAATGAGGATCCAACATATAGCACACTTCCTATATTTTCTCAACTAAGAGACATGATCATTTGAAAGGTAGTTACAATCTTCCATTCAAGCTAGGAATTTCCCTCCATTAGAAGTTTCCCTCCATTGAGAGTTTCCATCCATTGACCTCTTTAATGACTATTTTTTTGACTTCCTTAGCAACTGACCAGATGGTATGAACTTCTTCCACTTTGCAGGCTTCATTTATACTCACATCTTGATGTGAACTTGCATGATGACATTAGCACACACAAAAAAATTGCATATCCATAATCACCTTAAAGTAACATCCATTCAACCACATGTAAAATTAACATAGATAATCCACATAGCATGTTAATATCATCAAAAATAACAAGGATAAGCTCATGCCCAAGGTTCATAAATCTAGGGAAATAACATGGAGAATGCTAATAACCAGGTGCCAAAGTCTATAGTATCAACAAAAAATATATGATAAACCCTATCAAAATTGAGCCATTAATTAGACTCATCATTCCCCCCAACCTAATGATGTGATGGTCATCTAGTAGAGAGAGCTCTATTCCTTTGCCTTGTCAAAGCTCTGAAGTCACCAACTTCCAACTGTCCCAAATCGATCTCTGTAGTATCTGAATTGGGATCCCATTAGAATCCATGTTTTTCTTCCAATTTTCTCCACCTTGGCCTTTTTGCATCTATATCATACTCATAATATATGTAGTTTGGTACTGGTCACAATAGAGTAGGTGGCTGAAATTTCAATGGAAGCAACTATTGTTGCTTCATCCTTCCAAGTTGTATGTACCTAGTGCTTCATTTACATGTTGCAGAATAATTTTGCAAGGAGTGGGGTTCGGCTTGTTTTAGCTAATTTGGTAAACTATTCCATCTCTATGATAGTTATCCCAATACTGTTTTCATTCTAGTAGTAGCTACCTTCTCATATTCCTAGTATCCTTCATCCCTAACAGACATGATCCTATTTTTGTAGCTCATAAGATAAATTTTTTTACCATGTTTAGTAAATGTTTGAAGGGTTACTGGATTCAACTCTAAGGGGGAAGGGGGTATGGAGTTCCCTTACCCTATATATTTTAAACTACTTCCCCCAGCTAACTCCATTTTGGATCCATGACATGAATGCCCTCAAATGGATATCTCCAATGTATAGCAATGGGTTCCAGTCATGATCATTAGGCACAACATAATTATGCAAGTACAATTCACACAATAGATTTTTAACTTCAAGAGGAGAGGATTGGTACTTGGAAGAACTCATGTGGGATCTCAATAGAAGGGTTTAAACTAGAAATAACCCTTTTAATATCTTGAAGGAAAGATGATGCTCCTTCAAATACGATGCATATACTCTTGGAGGAGTCCTATATGCCATCATTTCTGGCACTAGAGCCACCACATTATCTACCTTATCCTTCAATGCAACAATCTCTACATATTTCTTCTCAATTTTTGTATTTTTCTTTTTGACTTCTTCCTATAGCTTGACTCTTTCCCCTTTCCACTCCTCTTTCCTTTGCATTTCATTGCATAAGTTCAAGGCTACAAGATTCAATGAAAAAGTGGGAGGTTTATGTTTTCCTACCAAGATATTTCCTCGCACCAGTTCATGTTGTTCAAATGGCACCAATTGCAGTGGTTCTTGTTGTTCATCTTGCTCTGGTTGCAGTGGTTCTTGATTTTCAACCTGCTTTACAATAGCAGCAAGCTTTGCTAGTCCTATGTTTGCTTGTTCCTCAAAAATGTCTTCTACCTCAACATTTACCTACCCCTTAAGAGCCTCTATTTCCTTCCTAGGTGTCTTGAGTCTAGAGCTTCCTTTTAGAGGCATATCAACAACTGGCTTAGCTAGTTTTGATTTCTTTAGAGGGATTTTATGTTTTTCAACAACTGTAGGAAGACCACTATCATCAAATTTATGTTTCCTAGAGCTTGGTGTTACTTTTTGTGATGTTTGCTTCTTAGCCTTCCCTTTTCTAATTTTTTCCTCTCATTTGTGTTTCCTCTTTTCTAATGGTAGCCCTAGTACGAATTGGATTTTTAGGGAGAACATTAACATTAGGGTCTGAGGATGAATTTTCTTCATCTAAATACTTTGATTCAGAGGAGCCAATTTCTATTGTTGATTCAGTTGTAGGAGGGTTAGTGCTAGAGTTTGTGCCAGAGGTTGAAGCTCCTAGAGTGGTTTTAGCAACCCTCTCACCCCTACTAACCCTACGAGCTTGGGGCTAACCTCTAGGACACTCACTTTTTAATTTGAACTAATCAATGTTCACAAATGCTTCCCATGACATGATACCAGACACTTCTTGTAAATATTTTTCTACTAGAGTCAAATCACAATAGTTGTTTACAATTGAGATGAGGAAGGAATTTTATTATTTTTTCCTTTTGCCATAGTCGAAGGGTTCAGTCGAACTCAATGGTTCGGACGAACCATATTATATGTTCGACTGAACCCCCAAACCCTTAAAAAATATATATATGTTTTAAGGGGTTCGGTCAAACATGGGTTCGACCGAACCCGTTAAAAAAAACAAAAAAAAAAACATGAATGTCACTGTCATTTTCGCCTTCTATCATTTCTTTCCCTGTGCTTACATGCGCTCGGCGAATCGAACGTGATCTACAAACGGCGACAACTTCATCTCTCCAGTGAGAGAAAATTCAACTTCATCTTTCCAAAGTTCATCAACCCAACTTGCATATTGAGCACTAGGTTTGTCAAATTCGAATTTCGTAGAGTTGAAAATGCATTTGTTCGTTAAATTTTGAAACCCTAAATGCAAAATATTGCAAATTTGTTGAATGGAAATTGCATTTGTTTGAAATTTTCTAAAGTCTTTTCAACATACACTATTTCGATGATACATTTCTACTCTGTCAAAAAATTAACATGCCTTGTATATGCTTCCACATTTTGCATACATTTCTACCAGGGCACCTCCAATTTATTCAAGGTTGTTGGTGTAATTAAATGTGTTGTACCTTGTCCTAGGTCATGATTACACCTTAGTTAAGTTTAATTAGGGACCACATAGGAGGTTGTTGGAGATTTTCCACTTTTGGTGGACTTGACATGTCATTACTTTATCACTTCCACCTTTTGTGGACACATCATGTGATTATCTCTCCACCTTTTGTGGTGATTACCACATTATCCCTTTCCCACTTTAGGTGGAGTGATAGCTTTTCATAGTTGTCTCATGTCATAAGATTATGAAACTTGTCATAATCTTATGCCCTTCTATGTTCTCACCTTGGCTATATAACCAAGGGGTATCCTATGTACTTGTGTACTATTCCATTCTATTTGTATTATTGGTAGAATACAGTTTATTCTTGTCATATTGTTTATATCTCTCTTATGCTTGTGCTTTCTATTAGGCCTCTAGATCTTGGGTGGATACCTTCATAGACAATTCTTACATGGTATCAGAGCTATTGGAGTGCCTTTAGTTAGTCATTTGGAGAGATTCTTGGAGGGTTCCATTTTTGGCCTTGTGTTGCAGGTGCATTTTAGGAGCTTGTTGCATCAGATCTGAGCTTGCCATTGCATCTGGAGTGTTCAAGATAGTCAGAATTACCTTTTGTTTCATCTCAGTTGGACATTGGAGGCCAAATTTGCAAAGGGTTGAAGATTGGATGTGGTTGCTAGATCTAGGAGCTAGCTACCACTTTGGAGCATTTTTTGCCAAAAAGGACATTGCCATCATGCTCAGAAGGGCCAAAAACCCTAAGATCAATTGCCAATTCCTCCAAATAAGAGAAAATTGTCTGTTGAGGCAAAAAAAAATTAGCAGGCCAGTCGTATGGCCAACCTGCACAGTCGGTACGATTTATTTTTCAAAAAAATATATATTTTTATTTTTCTGCGAAATATTCTTCCTAAGAAAAATCATCATTCAAAATATTTTTTTTTCCCATTTTTTTTCATTTGTAAAAATCTTTAAATTAAAAATTAAAAAAACAAAACAAAAGTCTTTATTTAAATCCTGCGCAGAGGCAGGGCACCTGTGCGTGGGCCAGTGGGTGCCATGTGGCTTGTGGCCTAGCTCCCATGCCCCACTCAACCAACGACGTCAAAGTCTCCTCTAACGTCGGTCAACAAAAGATTCTGACTAGTCAAAACATTTCGGTCGGCTTCAATGAAAATGGTGGCGATTTCAAATAAATCTGGCAATAAAGATTCTTTCGCAAATTCCCTGTGAATATTCCAGGTGGTCAAGATTCTAGTGCATCAAATATTCTGAGCATCTCACGAAGATTCTGTCCAAGGATGATCCACGTGGTGAAATCCATTTGAACGTCAATTTTAAGCTCATGCAATGCGTGACAGTCATTTAGCCATCAAATTTAAGCCTGTCGAATGATGATGTCGGTAGGGATTTTAAAATTTTCAACCCCCCTCTCTAATGGATTTTTTCAATTTGCAGTCAAAGTTCAAAGGCTCATAACTTGCTCATTTTGAGGCCCTTTTTCAAGCAATTTTTTTTTATTTGGGCTAATTTTTCATTTACTTCACAGTGGTGTGTTCGGTTTTTTATTTTGGTGGATGGATTTTCCATAATTTTTAGTTTTTCAACACTATACCTATCCAATCCTCATTTCTACAACTTTCGGGGCTTCGTTCAGGCACATACAAACTCCTTTTCAAGTGTCGTGTATTTTGAAAGTGCATGATTTTTCTTCTACTTCTTGAATCTACAATTATTTGGAAGTGATCTTGAGTGGATTTTCTACTTTTATCATATGGTCTTTTTTGGGCTATTTGGCACTTGTATTGCATAGATCTGAATTTAGGTCTTTGCTTAATTTTTCTAGTTTGTTCTCAACCTAATTGTGGCAAGTTGTAAATCAGAAAATCATAAGTCCACTTAGCCAAGTTGCAAGTGGCCTATTGTACATGCACTACATTATAAAGTGCCAAAATCAACTATTTTGGGGGGGTACTTTGATTGAGTAAATTTGGGGGGGTGTCTCTTGTGTGATTGTGCCTATTTTCTATCTTTTGCTCCTTCATTCCATCATGGGTTCATCTAAATTTCCACTCTTAACTACACATAATTATGCTACATGGAAAGTACGTGCATGGAGTAAACTCATGGAAAAAAGTTTAATTTACTACATTGATGGAACCATAACTGCACTTTCAGATCCTAAGGCAGATCCAACTGCATATATGGATTGGCTCACTAAAACTTCTATGGAATTGGATACAATAAGAAAATTTATTTCAGATGATCTCATTTTCCATGTTGATAAATGTACTACAGCCAAGGAAGCTTGGGATAAGCTTGCTTCTTTGTATGGCAAGGTTGATAAGGTTAAGGGCTACAAACTTGAACATGATCTATTAAGCCTTGATCCCAAGGATTTTGATACAATTCGAGATTATGTCACTAAGGAAAATGAGCTAAGACCACAACTAAAAGATTGTGGTATTGAAAAAGTGTATGATTAATTGGTCTTCAATTTGTTGGAAAACTTCCAGTTGAGTATGTAGCCTTTGTTTCAATTTTTCAGAATCAAAGATTGATAATAAGCAACTTCACATCACCATCTTTTGAGGCTCTCATAGATCTTTTGATTCTTGAATAAAATAAGTTGATGAAAATGGGAATTTTCAAGTCTTCAACTTCAAAAGCATTGATGGTCAATCATGGAAACAACAAGCAAGGAAAAGGGAAAGACCAAAAGCAATCTTTACCAAAGCCACAAGGAGAGAACAAACAATCAACTCCTCCACAACAAATTTCAACTTCATCTTCTTCAAAGAAGTACAACTATTCAAGCAAGAGGGAGCAACCAACATGTGCATATTGCAAAAAGTTTGGTCATGAGGAGCATCGTTGTCATGTTAAGAAAATTGATGAGTTAAAAAATATCCTTAAGAAGAACAACATCAACTTGCCAGTTGTATATCAAGAGAAGGATTCATCCCCTTCCACTTCTTCTAAGGGAAAAATTACAACTCTCATGGCAACATCAAGCTCATCTCCTTCTTCTTCATCTCAACATGAGAAACATAAGGGGCAAGAATTTCTTGCATTTACATATTCCAATTCAGATAGGTGGATCCTTGATTTAGGAGCTTCACATCATATGACTTCTTCCAAGGATATGTTCTCTTCATTTGATTCTTGTTCATCACCACCCATTTTGATGGCCAACAACACTTCTTTGGCAGTCTATGGGAAGGGATCTATTGACATTGAAGGTGGAGCATTTAATAATGTTCTATGTGTGCCTACTTTGTCAAGGAACATCCTTTCCATCTATCAGATTACACATAGTGGTATGTAGGAAAGAGTGTAGAGTTCACACCAGATTTTGTCATTGTTCAGGATTTGCATAGTAGGGCTCTTGTTGTAGTTGGGGAGGTTGATCATTGTTCATGGTTCTACACCTTCTCATATTTTTCTCCTATTGATGATTCAGATCACCCTAATGTGGATACACTTGAGGAGATTGAGTATGGTTACTTGAATCTTGGAGTGCTCACTACTCTTGAGGTTCTTGAGCCTATTGTTGATATTCCATCTCCTACATTGACTGATGTACCTAATTATACTTGTGTTCCGATAGTTTTAGTGCCTTGTGATTTAGTGCAATAGTGCATACCTTTTCTTCTAGTAGCAGCTTCATGGGACGACTACTTGACAGACATTGGCAGTTTTTTTGTGGAGTCCTACATCGCAAATTTGGGAGACACATTTGATTACTTACATCTTCTCTTTGATGAAGGTGATTCTTCTTCAGTTGTTGTGAGGGAACACTCTAACCCTCCTCTACATGATTAGTCTTTAGAGGTTGATGTGATTGTGGATGCATATGTACAACAATTGGAGGAGGCCACTTTCTCTTTGGAGGAGACATCGTCTTTGGAGTATGTTCCATATCCATCCTTGATAGATCTTGAGTTGTCTTTTTCAGCGGATGTGTGTGTTGTTGCAAAGGGGTTCTCACAGGTTCCAAGAAGTGACTACACCATTGCAGCTTAACATAGTTTGGGAAAGGCATCTTTCAACATCAACACAGGGACATTTGAGCATATTTTAGAGACTTCTTACATTTTGATGGTTCTTCCTTCTTCACTTGTGGATTGGGGAGACTTCATTCATACACCTTTGGTATTGTTTCTTCCTAAGGGGAGAAACGTTGTTCGACAGTTTTGGAGCAACTTCTTCATTCCTTCTTGAGCATCTTCCATGGGTGATCATTGTACATTGAGGGGGGGCTACCTTGTATCTCTTCTTCTCTTGTATGGGGGGGACTTTTTCCTCACATGGGGTTTTATCCTTCTCATGCCTTGTTCATAGGATTTTGTATCTCATCTCTCTTTTGGGGGGTAGTTTTTTCCCACTCGGTTTTTCTATCTTTACTCCACTTGTGAGAGATTTCATTGCATTTGTACATGGGTACCTAACAAGGCCTAGTAGCTGAGACCCATATTGCATTGTTTTCTTTTGTGTACATTCTCCCTAATTTGCACTTAAGGGGGGGTGTTGGTGTAATTAAATGTGTTGTACCTTGTCCTAGGCCATGATTACACCTTAGTTAAGTTTACGTAGGGACCACATAGGAGGTTGTTGGAGATTTTCCACTTTTGGTGGACTTGACATGTCATTTCTTTATCACTTCCACCTTTTGTGGACACATCATGTGATTATCTCTCCACCTTTTGTGGGTGATCCACCTTTTGTGGTGATTATCACATTATCTCTTTCCCACTTTAGGTGGAGTGATAGTTTTTCATAGTTGTCTCATGTCATAAGATTATGACACTTGTCATAATCTTATGCCCTCTATGTTCTCACCTTGGCTATATAACCAAGGGGTCTCCTATGTACTTTTGTACTATTCCATTCTATTTGTATTATTGGTAGAATACAGTTTATTCTTGTCATATTGTTTCTATCTCTCTTATGCTTGTGCTTTCTATTAGGCCTCTAGATCTTGGGTGGCTACCTTCATAGCCAATTCTTACAGAGGCATTATATCAAACAGTTCATGGTAATTTTTGATGGGGTATGATAGAAATAGTGTTTCCATTGTATGCACCCTATATCAAACAATTGATTAACAAATTTATTTGAGGCATTATATCAAACAGTTCATGGTAATTTTTTATGGAGTATGATAGAAATATTGTTTCCATTGTATGCACCCTATATCAAACAGTTCATTCAACAAATTTATTTGAGGCATTATATAAAAAACACTATTGGAAATTTATTTGAGGCATTATATCAAACAGTTCATTAAACAGTTCATGGTATAAATTTTAGGGTGCATACAATGGAAACTTGGATAAAATTCTTCATATTTTTCCTTTGAGTCTTATGACATTACTCCAAAAATGGTTGGTGAACTAAATGTATGAATCAAAGAATAAATTTAGAGGAAAGAAACTAGATTGTTTGAATGAAATGTATAATAAAATAGTTCTATTAGGATTAGAAGGAATGAAGGTATTATTAAATTTTCTAGTATTAGGAAAATATAAAAATATGTCCACTTTACTATATATATATATAAAAAAAACTATTCTTCGTATATCTATGTTAAAACTATTAAAAATTAAATTACATAAATCAATTTTAAATTTGTACAAAGAAATAAATGACTTTGACTAAGAGCGAATATTTAAAATGTAGCTATCCTCTTTGCAAAATCCAATTTAATTTGAGATATTTATGGGAAAAAAATATGGATGAGCATGAGGTAAGTAAGAAAGAATAACCTTAATTTATATCTTCCCTCATCAAATAGTTTCACGTTTAAAGAGTTTCTTTGATACCTTTATCATGATACTTGAACTAAGATATCTTGGCTCTAATTTTAGTCATTTTATCTAAAAATTATTGGTGACATATCCATTCGTGTTTAGTTTTAATCATTTATTATTGCAATTAATTATTACAAGGAGATTCTTGAAGCTTGTATTTCATCCCCACCATTTTTATTCTAAATATTTGACATTTTCTTTCAACTTAAAGTCTAAATTTTATCCTTAATGCTATACATGCTTTTCAATTAGAGTATCCTCTAGTAAAAATAGAAACATTAATAGTGTGGTTATCAAAGAGTGTCTAGGGATGCACACATCACTATTATTAATAAATTATAAGATTGTAAGAAATGTTTATGGAAGAAATAACTCTCTAATAGAGAATATAATGTATTTGTACATACATATCTAACTATTACATATTTTAAATAAAGCCCCTTTAAAATCTATCTTATTGCCATTTAATGAGTCAACTAGGTTTAAAATTGTTTTCATCTTATTCCCCCAAAATTCATCACCTTTACAACAAAACTTGATTTCATCTAATTTATCTTATTTATTCTCAAATCATATTAAAATCACCACCTTAAACTCTAAGAAATATTTGGTAACTTATTTATTTTATCTTCATTTAGAAAGGGGTGTGAAGGGGATTTAGAACCTTTTAAAGTTTCTTTCAAAATAACTAGGAATATTTTATTCATTGCCTTTCTTGTTGCTTTTAGGATTAAAGTGTTATGAATTTTGTGCCTTCATTCTTAAAAATTCTTATATCAACTCATTTAGCATTTCCATGATCTTTTTATATGGGAAAGGTCAACATACAATGAGGTAGACACTTTCCATTTTTTTTATTCCTTAATTAATTCTTTCTAGGGAAACTTTTAGTCTTTTCGAATACCTTACAAAAATATGATAAATTTGTGATTCTTTTCTTTCCACTTCATAAATTTTTGATGTTCTTGGATATATAATTGAGACTCATAATGTACAATGATAAAAATTTAGTATATCTGAAAGAAATATTTTTGAGACATCAAACTACCATTCTACATGACTCTCACATGGAAATAAGAATATTATTTTATTTAAACTAAAGAAATTGTGTGTACTCTATCTTGAAAATTACTAATTAATTTTGAATTATATACTTATAATTTAAAATAAGAGCATCCTTTGTAACATGGAATAGATAGGTTAATTTTAATGAAATAAAATATGTTTTTATATTAAGAAAAAATTACAAATATATGGAACTCATACATCAAGAAAAATTGACTAAGATGTAACTCTCTATATATGAGAATTAAGATGCTCGAATAATTTATATACCTTCTTTCAATAATTAACATTAGAAATTAATACTTGCTTCATATTGTATACCCACCTCCCAATGGTCTTGGAATGGATGCATTTAGATGGAGACGGATTTCAAAATGCTCATGGTACTTATGGACCCCTCAAAGGCATGATATATAACGCATGAACTTTATTTATGAAAATTGGTCTTTTGTTATTGGCTTCTAGTATGAATGTTATCTATACTTGGTGGAATTCTTAGTTGAGACTCTCAATCTTCCATTGTTGGTTTCTAGTGTGATTATACAATATGCTTGCCAAATTTTATTAATTTCTAATGTTAATTATTCAAAGAAGGTTTTGTTTCATTAGAAGAGACCTATGTTCACATATTCCAAGGCATGTTATTATCCACAATGCATGACACTTCTTCACATCTCTACCAAGTTCTAAATAGATACAGATCTGCCATTTCCATGGAGGAGATTGATGATTTAAAAAGAAAATATCATGCCATTTCTTTCTTGAGAATTCATGTTTGCATTCATGATTTGCAACTTCCATCTTCATCCAAAAATAAATTATGTTATCGTTATGTGCCTGATATTAAAACAAATCAAAACCTTCATTTGAGCATGATCGCCAACACAAAGGTAAATGAGTGGAAACAAAAGAAAGCTCGGTTAATGGCTTTCAGCATGTTGGTGGAAAATTTGCATCTTTTTGAAAGTGGCTTCCTAGCTTATCAGTCTTATGTTTAGTAATGTTTTGTAATCTTCACTCTGTTATGTATTCAAGTCATGGGTATATCTATTATGATGTCTTCTTTTGGGCATTTTGGGTGCATAAGAGAATGTGCATATGTACTAATGTATTCAACCAATGTTCTTTTGTAACATATGTTGTAATCAGACAATTGGTCATTTGTACTAGGACCTCACTGGTCTTTTTGATATTTTGTAAAATTTGTTACTCGGACTGCAACTAGGGGTTTTCTTGCTGGTTCTTTCCTGCTAGTATGTCCGCTTGAACCAGCTATATGTAAAATATTATATATAAATAAAATTATAAGTGGTCTCCCACTTTTTCTTAAAAAAAAGGTTCTTGTACAAATGTCCACATCTTTTTCCTTGACACAGTTGCTATTTCTTAAAATATTTCTTATGATTTTTCATAATGTTGACCAATCAATACTTTACTGTAAATATTCTATAGTCATGCTCTTAAATGTCATAAGAATATGTCATAATTGTAAGTTTTAATGATCAGATTGTATGCACAGAAATTAATTCAAATCAGACACAATAACACAGCAGATACGCTGGGAAAACCCTCCTCTTGAGGGAGAGAAACCCAACCACAAAATAACACTTATATATTGAATCTCAATAAGGAGAGTGTCCTTTTACAATAGGCCAATTTGAAGGCCGAATATGAGCATCAACTAAGAATGCAACACAGCCAACACAAAACAATATTTTGCTGATACAAGATATAGTCACAAGATATATCGCTCCACCTTGAAGAACACACACTTGACAATAATCAATCTGAATCAATAACTTCACCATTTGTACTTGGACTGAACTCACATGCATGTGATATGAACTGAATTCTAATGAATGAGTCACAATGAAATAATCGAATGAATATATATATATACAATATGAAGAGGCGTGTCACTCCAAATCATATCAGGTCGGCCTCAAAAGAATTATATCTTTTACTAATTTTAATAAGTCGGCCACCTCAAATTCGTGCCTATTTATTAAATTTGCATCTCTTTATTAAATGCATCTTTTATCAAAGGGAATGAATCTTCATTAAGACGCATATAAAAATTAAATAGACAATGGCTATATTTAATTATTATCTTCATGTGTACTGGGCTGGAAGGTATTCACCTGAAGCTGCCATGATCTTCAACAATAATCTAGGGTTTCATATTATAAAGCTATATAATAATATTATATGCATTTAGAACATCTTAGAAACCTCCCTTGAAGCATTCAACAAATGAAAAATAACTACCAACACAAAGTGAGATGCCTCATTTCCTAATATGAGGACAAAATAATAAATCAAAATATTAGGATGCAAGGTTGACCCACCTTTCCCAATACTTGGCTAAGTTTATCATCTATTGAGGAGTGGATCCCAACAATAATTGTGCTTAGTGCTTACAGTTACTAATCCAAGGAATACCTATTCATTTTTTCTTTATCGTACATGCCTAATGACTCCTCATCTCAAGTTAAATTGTGGGAATGGATTTTTATGCCCTCCCTATGACTAAATGGCTACAAGGAGGTCAATATGATATGGTGGAAAAAACCAAGATACAAGTTGGTTTAGTTCTCATAAACTCTCTAAAAAATAATTGAATTCCTACATCCTAACTAGAAATACCATGAGGGGTTTAGATCCCATTTTAGAAAAAAAAATATTCTTATATTGATCACTAGTTCACTTGGACCAACTAAAGAGATGGTGAACTAAGGGAAACTTAGTTGTATTGATAGATTAAAACTTAGTTATTTCTCTTTCCATTGTCCCCTCTCCACAAAACACCCTTATTTAAGTAGATTCTATTAAACCCATCTCACATATCACCTCCCAATTCTTTAAACTTTTCAAACTTCTTATTCCTCATACCTAATAATCTATCCTTCAAGCTCAACACTTCCCACCTCAATCAAATTGATCACCTTGCTTCCCTAATATCCCTTTCATTGATGTTCCTAGACCTCATCAAAATGGTAAGTGGATACAATTGTGGAATGATGCAAATAAATCTATTGCACTACCTTACTATGATCTCACAATAAGAATATGGCTAGAAAGAGATCTAGAATGGAAATAAAATATGGATCCAAATAGAAAAAAAAAACTTGTTTTGGCTTTAGCACTTAATAATAACTTTTCTACAATGAGTGGTTGCTTTTGTTGAAATAAAACTTAGAATATTTGAACTTAATTGTGGTAGAGGATCTCAATTAAGAGATAGGCTACATTGGATGAAAGGATATAAGGGATACAAATTATTTTTTAGTTATCTCGAACATATTTACATTCTCGAGAGTGGATAATATCTATCATTGATCAAGAGAGGTAGTTCCATGACAACTCTAATGATATTAAATCCATTTTCCTCCAACATTACAAATAATTTTTAATTGATCTAGTTGAAGGAGATCCACGCCAAGATATAGTGAAAAATTATGGGCATAACAATTATATATTTTTTAACATATATAAAATGTATGGTTGGATTAGTGAGATATTTATAACAAGTATGCAATGAAGTCAAACTTTATTAGATTTGATTCTTAATAAATTATTTTTAACGATTCAATTTTTAGCTTTATGCAATCTATAAGTTTAAATAGTTTGATGGTATCTAAACTTTATATACATATAAAAATATGATAAATGTCTAATTATTTTTCTTTCCAATCTATAATTTGTTTATGTTCTTGGATATATAATTGAGATGATTCACTCATATTGTAATGATAAAATTCATCCTCATATGGAGGATTTTATCTTATCTTCCATTAAATTCATCCTCTTTATGAGATTCTTGCATGGAATATTGATATTCTAGTGTGAATTCTTAATTTTAGACATATCTTAACTAGATAAATTTAGGTTCAATGAGGGCAATAGAACTTTTTTTTTCACTTACATAATCCTATTTTGAAGTTCATTTACGTTAACAACTATTAGATTAAATATTTTTATCCCCAATTATTTTCAAATAATTTTATACTAATCTTTGTATTCTTATTCTTTCTTTCATCATTTCATTTAAAATTTGAACCATTTAAGGATGCTATGTTATAGATTATAGTTGTCTTCCAATTCTTTTTAAATTGTTAATGGTATGAAAACATTATTGATGAGTAGATGAATTATTACAAGTTCTATTTTAGATTTGTATTCCCTTTATCTAGATATATTATTTACCAAAGTCTCATTGCTCTTTTAGGTGTACTATATATATATAACATGGAAAATACATATCATGTTCCACCTGTGCTAGATTCTTTGTTTGCAAATATAGTAATGAGATTAAAAAATTGAGAGATTCATTAGCACAGGGTGCAAACTTGGCGATATATAGTGAACCATGCATGTTAATATTGCATAGTCTAGAAAAAATAAAAGATGAACTTGAGAGGACTAGTGCATATTCCCCAAATAGAGTGACTGTTATTCTTTCTCACATGCGGGAAGAAGTACATGGTGATGTTCCCCTTAAGCAAATACAAGATAGTGTCACCAAAGAAATGATAAAAGCCACTTGTTTTCCATTTTATCAAAATGTGTGTAAGGTTAGGGGATACTAGATCACTAGATGTGTCAATCATGCTATGGCCTCATTGATCTACCCACGATTTCTCACAGCACATGGTCTATACCCAAACAATGACCAGATTCCATTGTATTTTGTTCAGCAATTGTATGTTGAGGTCCATTTGGGCCTCAAAGTTAACTACCTGGACATTCCACCATATGTTGGTCAGGGGCATGGTAGGATTGCTGATAGGCCCACCTATTGTCGAGTAGATAGACCACCCCCAGCGTTTAGGGTATTATTTGGTGACAAGTCTCCTACTCTCACCCCAGCTCTAGCCCCCATAGCAGATGAGGTTGTCGTTGCTTCCCAAAAGGAAGCAATTGACACTGTAGGTGACATTGCAGCTACCACCACTAGGATATCTGATGATCGTGTAGGTCAGTATTTGATGTCCAAACATTCCTGATCCACACCATTTTCAGCACAGTGGACCACCATGGATCCTTTTACAGTGGTCAACATCCCTACTCCTACACAGCTTGATGCACTTATAGGAGATATGGCATGCATGACTCTGCATTGTTTGGTTGAGGACCTATTGGAGGCATATGCCCACATTGCATCAAACAATGGGATCAATATAGAGCATGTTAGAGAGAATTTGAGATGTAGAGGTCGTTCAGTTCCAGGATCCCATCACTCTCAGCCAAGCACTAGTGCACATCAGGATCCACCTACAGTTCATACGATAGCTACACAAACTATGGGTTTTACTAAAATTTTGATTGTTTCTTTTTCATCATCACTGATGCCATATCACCTTCATAGTCCTCTACATTCATCATTTATGGCACAACATGGGATAGATCATATGGATACAGATGTTGATTCATCACTTGATCGTTTGGTGGATATTGTGGAGGCAATTTTTTCAGAGGACTTAGGTCATCCGATATCAGATGATGTGCATGTATGTGTGCATGTGCATGTTTCAATTCTTTTATCATTATTTTTAAATTTTTTTTAACTAGATATTCATGTAAGTTGATATATATGTGTATATATATTGTTACAGGTGGACATACCTCATATCACTCCTAGCCTTGGTCCAGATCGTGTGCATGATCAATGTGACTCTGTGGATGAATCTGCTATCAGTGGACATGTGATTTTTACATTTTTATATAATCACATGTGTATATGTACATGCAATATATTTATGTATGCATAGATCTAGATTGATATTTAAAAATACAAGTTCATTTAAAAATAACTTTCATAAAATTTATTTTATATAAATTATATGTATTTAACATATCTTGTACACAATTTTATTTGCAGGGCTCAGCACATCCATCAGAGCAGGACCGTTCTCATTCAGATGGCCATTCGTTTAGGAATAGACATTCATATTAGGCCATGCACTCTAGATTTATGATCTTTACCACATGTATTTGATTATATGATGATCTTTAATAGTATTTGATATTTGATGATCTCTAACTTACATTTGCTTATATGATATACATACATTTGCTTATTTGTTGATCTTTAGTATTCGACATTTGATGATATTTTTAATTTACATTTTTCTTTTATGATATGTACATATATTTTCTTATATGATATATACATACATTTTCCTCTTTACTTATAATATGTGTTATGTTTATATGTATTGAATCCATTTACATGTATGTACTTGTGTTTGCTTATGGTTTAAACATGTTTACACATAATATATGTAT
>VDFB02099569.1:0-14870 GCA_007258455.2 Sequoia sempervirens | reverse complement strand
AAAGATTGTTTGCATCATGTTGTTTTAGAGCTAACATTTGTGATGTAGGATTGTGTGATTCAAGCAAGCATTGCATTAAAGATCTATCAACATCAAGCTAGATTCCAAGTCCTCATCCATTGGATCCAATACTTACATGTTTTCAAAATCTTATTGCTAGGGTTTGGTGTTTTGCAGCATCATTATTTGTTCATTCATCATTATCCATTCTATTTCATTTCATTTCAAGGGTTTAATTACCAACAAGGGGTTTGACCAAGGAAAACCTCTATTCACTTACCCCACAACATTTTTTTCTCTCTTTGGGTGTGATTTGTAGGTATGGATTGCATATTTTTCAAGGAGAAGGATTGGAAAAGTGGTCATCAAGTTTTCAAATCAATTCATAGTTGTCAAAGTTGTAAACAAGCCTTGGAGAAGGACTACAGGTTGAGTTTGGCAGTTTTGGATCTAGATATGTATTAGGAAGAGCAAAGTAGACAAAAACCTATAGAATCCACTTCAAAATTTCTAGAAAAGAAGTGGACTAATTCTCCACTATTGGTGAATGAGTCCTACTACCTAGGCCTAAACATGATTTTTACAGATCTGAGTACCCTTTTGGCTGAAACCTGCTCCGACACAGTTTTTTTGAAACTAGACCAATTTTCCCAACCTAGCATATGAGTCCCAATTAGGTTCAACACTATAATTTTTGGTGATCTAGGCCTCCATTCTACCTTCTTTAGTTTCCTAGGTGCACATTTCCAGTTTCATAGATTTCTATTACATTTTACTTGCATTCTTAGGTCATTTAGTATTAGTTTGCATATCACATTGTGTTTTCAAACATTTTGTATTTTCCAAGTTTACACTTGGTTGTAAACCCCTTTATTATCTCCATCATCTCCAAGGATTCCTTACATTTATATTTCTCACATCCTTCATTGGATTGAGATCTCTAAGGTGTCCTTGAGTGTGAATATCATGAAATTAGATCCCTTTCCTTGTATCCATCTTATGGACAAGGAACTAAAGCACCCATTTCCGGTGTCCACAATACATTGTTAGGTAAACCCTCTACTAGAATTATCTACATCAACAGACAAATGAAATGAATTTTAGAACACGTTCACAAACCATTCATTAGCTCCAAAACCTTTATCAAAATATTCATTCTTGCTCAATAGTTCTACACAATGAATAAATTGAGCCAACTAATATTTTATGCTGAAGTATTCAACAAATTTCCCCAAAAAAAGGGTATCCAAATGAAAAATACCCCATAGGTATTTTTTTATCTCATTTTTTCTTAGGATCCTTTGCAAAATGCACAAGAACGATATTATCCTTCTCCTCATTTTCCTTTAACTTGCTTTTCTTTCCAAACCTTTTTGTTACCCTTCTTTTATTAATTTAGGGTTTCATCCTTCTTCAGTGGAAGCTTTCTCCTCCTTTCATTCTTCTTTAATTATATCATTTAAGTTTATAGATACACTAGTTATAAGAATTTTCCCTTTTTCAAAACCAAGACCAGATTTCTCTTAGATGACTTTTGAGAGATAAACAACTCATCAAGAATTTTAGAACCTCATGTTAGTTTTAGACCCTAGTCAATTTTCTCTTTTTCTTTTTCAAGTTCTTTTCTCAGAGTTACAATATCTTCTTCAAGCTTTTAACATTCAACACTTTTATCATTTAGCTTGGTATTGAAACAATAGTAAATCATCCCGCCTTATTCAACCTTAAATTTCAATTTAGAGATCAAAACTTTTGCCTCCTTGAATTTAATTTCATATCTATTTCCTCCTATTTGAGCTTTCAGTTTTCCAATTTCTTCATTTGATTCTTTAGCTTGTGCCTTCAATTTGGAAATTTTCTCTTTTTATTTTTCAATAATGCACTCATATTTGATAGTTATCATTCTTGTTTCATCTAGTTCTTGGGTATGTGTAGGATCATCATGGAAAAAACAAGCGCTTAAGTGGTGAAAAATTCAAAAAAATCAGAGTTAGGCAAATTGACCTAAAAATTTGAATAAGTTATCTATATTATTTTAAAAATATGTAACAATAGAAGTAGCAAATTGAATGTAGTTTCTAAAATACTAGGTTTATTTAAAAGAAATAAAAAATCTATTTAGTGAAAATTTGAAATTTCAATGCAATAGTACTTAAATTTCGTGTGGAAAAATAAGAAGTGTTCAGTTGACCACCCTAACCACAATAAAGTCGATAATTTTTTAAAGATTCTAGATATAAGTAGAGGAATCCTCATGTCCCAAATGTGATGCATATATTTTTAAAGTTTTTTTCCAAGCAAATAATTAATTATGAATTTTTACAACTTTTCAAAATATAAAACCATATGTCCCACCAATCTAACTTGGTCAAAACTATATGAAATTCATTTTTTCTTTTTTTGATCCTATAGTATGCAAAGCATAGAATGTGACACATGTTTTAGATTCAAAAACTGTGATACCATTTGAAAGTTATAGATGTTTTTCAATAAACCTATCACCTTAGAATTTAGTCATAATTCAAATAGAAAAATGAATAATACTATTTATTAAATTCAAAGTAAAAAACATACTTATATTGGTGGAAAGCTAAGAACTTCCTTTTTAAACCCTTTTTGTTTCTTCAATTTTGGTTAAAAAAAAGTTGTTAGCCACATACTCCTACACATACACCATATCACCACTTTTGGTGCATCATGATCCTACACATACCCTCTTCAAGAGTAGACCAAAGTTCTTCAGAATTAACTTCACAATCATATGGATTGATGTCCCAACCTTCAAGTTCGATTGCCTCTAGATCTAGTTCTAGAATAAACATATCATTTATTTTTGCTACTGACCCCATGTGTTCAAGAGTAGAATCAACCTCAATAGTTAATCTTCTCAAAGGCATTTGGAATGTATGCCAATTGTTGAACACATAGTTGTGCAGAGACGGGGAGTTGAATCATTATATATTAAAACTTAACAATAACCATTTGTAGATTAAACATCACATCACATTAACTAAAAGAAGAGAAGAAATGGAAACATGGACCGCACAAGCACACCAATATTTTTACGTGGAAAACCTAATGAGGGAAAAACCATGGTGAGAGTTAACTCACAATATATGAATCTCACTTCTTACAAAATTACAATGTTGTTTAAGGATAACTACCTAAGGACTTGTCGACTAAGGCACACAACCATAGGGAAAGATACAAGGACCTACTAAGACTCACTATCTCAAAGTAGAATACATGAACATTATAATGAGAAATATGAACATGAGCTTCTTAAGAAAGAAGCATCCAATATATGTTAATGTTGTAGTTCGTTTTCTGCACAATTATTCCACCATACAAACTTTGTACACTTCCTCTTGAACATACTACTGAAATCCAACTCACCATTCACTATTCCCATCACAAATGATTTTGATATTTTATAAATATACTCCATAACAACTCAAAAACCTTGATTAGGTAAGCTCCGAGATGACCTTTGGAAGAAACATATGATATCACACAAGGCTCCAAACATATATAATATGAAGAGAAAATGAGTTATGGATCAACATGGTATATGTAATGCCTCGGGCCGTAGAACCCCAAAGGACAACCAAACACTGCACAATTTTGTTTGAAAGTGAAATATTGCATAAGATTAATTTGTACATTCATCACATGAAAATAAATTATACATTTACAAAGTCATTCACGTCCTCTGGGGTACACAAAACGGTCATTACGATTCATAATTTTTTGTCAAATGAAAGAGATTACACAACCAAGATTACATAATGATAATATCCAATCATCCATAAACAATAGAGAGGAAAATTGTACATCATTCTATTACAATTCAATTCATAGATCAATAGTACAATTATGGAGCTTATTTCCATAGATACAACACATCATGGATATGATAGTACAATTGCAAAATGATTCTCATATATCAACAAGAAAGCTACATCAAGTATAAGAATAATACATCAGTGAAGATTATGGTACAAAATAAGGGAAAGTCTTCAACAACATGAAGCTCTGGAACTCTGCATCCGCTTCTGCATCGCGAACACAACCTGGGAGCCCAATGGGTTGCATAGCACATTCCACCCAACCATGTGGACCCGAAGGTCCACCCCTCGTGCTAGGAGATGAAAAGAAAGGACCCACGACCAAGATAGACAAGCATAACGATTACAAGGCCAGACCACAAGGTCAACCAAAGCATAATACACAACAGTCTCAATGACCACCTACAAGGTGACTACTTCTAGAGGCATATAAAGGAAAAGCAAGGGATTCTATGACACCAATATTTATTTACTCTCAACTGGAGGGTACATAAATACTTTGGTTCCCAACCATCTCAAAATATGATTACAAGAAAGTCATTGCATAAATTTCCCTCAAACAAAATTAACACAAAAGGAAGATTCACATCAAGGGATCACAAAATGACTATATAAGTTTCATAATCACAAATCTCCAAGTGCAGAGTAAATGAGACAATATCACAATGAAACTAGAAGCCAACACTTTTAAAAGGATTATCATCTTTATACAAGATCGAACACAATAACCAATAGCTAAGTCTATTGCCAGTTCATCCAAGAGAGGCATGATGAGCAATCAAATAAGCAATAGCAATTTTATCCATGATCTCAAACTAAAGGATTACAATGAGTTCGACATTAAAATAATCTATTTACTTGATCAAAATAAAAGATTATATATCGATACTTCAAGAAAAATCTATTATCCAATAAGTAACCATTTCAAATCCCTAGGGTTAAAGCTTCACTATATAATATTACTACAAGGGCTATACAATAGTGAAATTTACAAGGATTATTTATGGTGTACCCAAATGCCACATATGGCAACACTCTAATAACTTTGCAATGATAGATCAACTAACTAATTAAAATTTTCACTAACCAATAGACAGATATTCAACAAAAAAAGCAACCATAATACTATCTCAACTCTATCTTAGATACTAATCTCTTTATGAATTAGAACACAATTAGAGAAATAGAATGTTCAATTAGTACAATTTCAACTACGACTATCCCCTTAAGATATCTTTTACATTAAGCTACCATTTAGGCCCATTTAATTAAAGGATACTTAAATCTTTTCAAATACCTACATGAGACTATCATGACCACTAATATTCTCCAAACCCTACACAAACCTATTTACATCATTAACTTGTAAATATTGAACAACCACATAACTATACCAATGCTTGTATAAAAATAATAACCTCCATTGAATAGGTTCTCTCATGGGCATGGGTAACCATATAACCATTGTAAATTTGGTTTACTATTAATCCTAAAGATTAGTTAACAAAATATTATTTAGCTAGATAGTCCTCCACTTTAGCCATCTTGACGATAACTATATGATTCACGGTTAACATTTTACCATACACTTCAAAACAAAAGCATAGATAAAATATTTATAATTTACTAACAAATTAATTAACTTCCCTTTGTAATTTTATTTATTTATTTATCATTATTATTATTTTATTACTGTTAATTTAGTTGCTTATATATATATATATATATATTAAATTTAAAGGTTTTAAATTTAAAGGATATCCTATACAAACAAATATTATTTGCTTCCCTTTACCTATACATATTATTAATTTCATTGGAGGAAGGAATTTTAAGTCCAGAGAAAATCTTTTAAGGAATTCCTAGGGTTACGTGATCTATGCCCCCTAATAAATCCTTATTCTAAAGTAATAGAATCTTTTCTAAAAGTATGGGGTATATTCCCTCCGTCATCTTATTCTTTTTTATTTACCATGAATTAAAATACATTTTTAATATCCCATTCAAAATATCCCCCTCACTATTAAAAGGGGAGGCTCACTTATTTAGGAACATGGAAGCCTAAATCATTTGCTAACATGTGAATTACCTTTATTAAAAAAGAGATACCTAAAATTTATGCAAGGTAATGAGAGGTAATACAAGGGATATAATGTGACGACTAATAGAAATGGGCCATCACTTACGTGGGAGGAATAAGATGAACACCACCGCAACATTGGAGGTACAATAAAGGCAAGGTTTCAAGATTATTTAATTAGCCTCCAATATGCTACTCCTTGACTTCACCATTTACTCCATATTGACATGCCAATGAATATATCGATGAGCTGATAATTACACAATGTACGTAAAATTTTAATATGAGAATGGTTGAGACAATAGTTCTTACTTTATTTTATTTCCTTATTTCTGTAAACGACTAACTTACTTTAGAAATGGCCAGCGATGATAGAATTTTAATATGTCCATTCTGAAGCAGGAGTCTAATAAATTTCACATGGCTTTTTTTTTTTTTCTTAAGACTATTAAGAATCGTATAAGCATTTTCCTCAATTTGGGCGACGGTCTACCATAGTTTAGCCTCACAATATTAGGCACCTACTCAAGATAAAATTATCGTTGGGGATCCAATGCACATTTTAATTTGTAGTTGTTTCTTTGAAAACCCACGCTCCCCTCATTCACAGGCGTTTACATAGAAAATTGATACGTATAAAAAAGAAAAAAACGCATTTAACCTACTATATAGCTTTCTATAAAGGGACTGATAGTAACACCTTGTCCACTTAAAATTAATTGCCTACATCGCCCAAGCTACGATATAAGGTGAAAAGAAATTATTTAGCAACAGTTGTTTCCATTTAATCTCTCCAACTCATACGTGGCAATTGTAGATTTAATCAAATTCTACCCCAATTTCTACATGCAACTTCTCATATTCATGCCCTAACATATCCTTATGTGTTCAGTTAGCTCGGTAGAGGGATGAGGCGGCATTTCACAGTAGCCATGAGCAAAAACCAAATGCACAGGAACGACATCAGCAGAAAGGAGATAGGTTTGTGTTTGAAGTAAATCTTTTGAACGGTCTGCAAGTCATTGGGAGAGAGAGAGGTGCAGAACCATTTTATGGGTTTCAATTTGCAGATTTTGGTGTTTATCCTACAGATTTATTTGATATCTCATGCTTTTGACAATTCTCAAAATCCATGCCATGCGTTAACATTTTTCACCTGAATAGGAAAGAAGGAAGGCAGGCGGTTGTAATCCTCAGTAGGCTGTGTCCCTCAGGCCCAACCAACGTTTGAATCTCTGCTTGCATTCACAGAGTTTACCTAGATTATATGCATCTAAAATATATGTAACTGGCGCCTGATTTATTTATTGATTTAGCATTTTTATTTATTTATTTTATCCTTAAACGTCTCTTGGTTTGTTGATATTTAACAGGGTTCCTCTTTGAGCAATGATCTCCTCCTTGAGGGGCTTCAATGGGGATTCCTCTTATATATATATATATATATATATATATATATATATATATATATATATATATATATATATATTATTACATTGGTTTCTATGAGGATATTTATATTTACTGTTGTTTAATTTCCAGTCACTGATTGAGTGGGTGCTTCTTGCAGGAACAGAAAGATAATTAAATAAATAAGAGCTAGTGTACAAAATACCAAAAAGAAAGGAAGAGGAGTTCGTTGCATTCCATCCTAGCCTAATACCAGTGACAGTCAAATGGGCTAAGTTTATTAGGAAAGGGCTGCCTAAGGTTGCAGGGAGCGCACAAATTGGATTTGTTAAAAGGCTTGTAGGGCCACTCGACTGCCTTTTGGCAGATGTAAAGTCAAGATTCTGGCAACCTTAGGCAAAGGCCCCTCCCTGCCTGTGGCAAAATGTGAGCTTACAAACAGAGGAAGGACATCCATCAAGAACAAAAAATAGAGTCAAGGAGAAGTTCGTCAGAATTTGAGGTTGCAAATGCGCTTGGCAAACAAGTATGCCGAAATGTAGAAACATGGGGCAGGGCATGAGAACTATTTGACAAAAATTCTCATTTATTATCCATATCCTAAAACCTTTGTTGAAAACTTATTTTCATGGGTTGAAGCTCACCAAATTGAGATGTAAAAAAAATCAATAAATACCTGAGGAATGAGTTTGGGAGAGCAATTTCCCTTGCCAAGTGATTCCACAGCCTTGCCACCGTCCTCTTACCTCCCCAAACTCTCTGCTTGCCAACGCTTGCAAACTCAGAGCAAGTTTCCTGTGAATCCAAATTGACCACCCTCCAAAAATGTCAGGAACCCCGAAGCTTTAGGAACTTTCTCAAGCAAATGTAATTGACAGGTGTAAAGTAGATTTTCATGTTAAGAGACATGCGTACAACATGTAAACAGACAAATGTAAGAGAATATAAACTTAGAACTTTCTTTACTCTGTAACTCTTTTCTTTAATACCTCCTCTATATATATATATATATATATTTATTATTCTTTTATTTTGTGACTATTATAAAATCATTTTATTTATTTTATAATATTATTTATATTTTTCTTTTCCATTTATTTATTTATCTATTTATATTTTTACTTTATTACTAATTATAGAAAAAGGTTAGCTATGATAATATCAAATTATGTAGATTTACATGTTATTTACTTTAGTGGGGGCTATTTAAAATAAATAAATAAATGAAAGATTAAAGTTTCCTCTAATAATAATATTAGAATAATGTCCAAAACTTTCTTATTTTAAATTGCTTTATTCTTACAAATAAATTCTTTTTCCTCCCATGAATAAATGACATGTTTTTACCTAAGTCATGTTAAGGCTTCTAAAAGAAAGAGCGTAAATCCTATTTCCCTAACGAAAAAAACACAAGTAAATCTTGCTTAGGATATTTCAACAAATTTTAAGTAATCATATATATATATCTCATTACTTGAATATTAGCTAAACTTCTCAAGTTGTAATAACGCAATAATGATGAAGGTGATTACACTAACGGAATAGATAATATGTAATGGTAAAATATTAATAGCTAGAGCTTTGCTACTTAAATATAGATATAAATATATTTAAGTAATTTGCATGTAAAAGTATTCATACTTCAGACAATTAAATAACTTAAACCTTTGTGTGCATAGATATATATAACATCTTTTATCATATATTTAATTATTATATTAACCCCCAATTAACTGAGTCACCTTGTAATCAATTAATCTAATTAAATTGATTAACCCAAACAAGTTAAAATATTACTTTATCACATAATTTCAAAAGTAAATTTAACAATATAATAATGAACACAAAGAAAACAACTCAATTTTACCAAACAAACTCACACCACATCTAAGGACAGCCGAAACGAAGGGACACTATAGTATATCAAACCAAAAAGCATCTCAACACATCCTCCAAAGAAAGATTAAATAATTAGGATCAATTACGATGAAGGAGACAACCTTTGGCCCAAAACTAGCAAAACCACCAAAGATGCTAACCTATTCAACTTTGTACCACGAGGAGAGACAAAAAAATTTATGTAGACCAAGATGAGAATAATGTAGACTATGCACAATATCTCTTCAACCTTCACCTAAAAAAATGATCATCATATGTTGGTGCAAGAAGAGAAATGTATTGAATTGATGAAAATAGAACATTCCAGATATACTGCAATAATTCAAAACATCAGATGTAGCATTGTTATACACCAAAACAATCGAGACTTGAAAGGATGAACCAATACACCTTTCTAAGTATATTCCCAAGTCTGAAAAACCATATTAATCTTATTAGAGGAATGCAAAGCATTCCAAGAGGCCATCATCAACACTTTTCTCTACCAAAGCATAAACCAAAACTCTGTCACTAATAACTTTCATTGTACAAGATGTAATGAAATGAATTATTGGATATAGCACCTTAACATCTCAACCATATTATCTTCTAAACTGCAAGACAAAATATTTCTTTGCGTAAGGATTCATACCAAAATACCATGATTTTGTATTAGAGTATATGCTACGAATTCCTTAGCCAAATTTTTATAACATATCTCCATGTGTGATACACCAAAATTGGAATGATATCAATGTAGGAATGATGGAAACATATTGGATCAAGTGTACCTACCTCCATATCACACTTAAACATCAAACTGATAACCATTGTTCAAATATTGCATTAATAATTGCATTAATAGATATCTTTGCACATCACCTAACTCTAGATTAATATACAAACTTCTAGATACATAGTTGACATCAATAAAAACACATCATGAGTTGATATCAATGAAAACAATTATTTCCAACACACCATGCATTGTTAATCTCAAATAATATAAAATTGATATGACATAAATTTTTTTGATGACATTAAATGATTTATTAAAAAATAGGCCTTAGAATTCTATTTTTCTTTTCTTGAAGGATATCTATGAAGTCAATATTGAGGAGCTTACAAAATCAATAAGTTAATGAGTTCTTCTAGGTCAAACCACTTAGTTGGTAAAATTCATGATTATGAGATTTATTGAAGGTAACATTTATAGACATGTAGATTTCCTATATATGATGATGCAAATTTTATTCATTTAATACCTGCGAATTTGGATGTAATTTCTCAATTAATTATAAAATTACAGTTGCATTATGGTAGAACATCCTCTATGTTTAAGTGTAATGTCCCCTTTTCCAAAAAATAGTACTTACTAAAAATAGTAAGTTTCCACTGTCTCAAAATAGTAAGTCAAGAAGGGTCATAGGGGACATTGAAAAAAAAATAAAAATATAATATTATTATTGTCCTGATCACATTCACATCATCTAGGAAAATAAATATTAAATTATAAATATTTATAAAATGTGGGTGGGACAAAGCTGGAAAGTGCAATTGTTATGAAAATTGGCTTTAATTGGGTGCATGACAATAATTGAATTTAGCAAGTCAAGTTTGGAGTGGAGTTATGATGAAGGAACACTTGGAAACAAGGGGTCTTTCTTGGAATTCAAGCATCCTAATTTTTGGGTATGTGATTTTGGAACACAAGTTTGGTTAGGAAAGTTTTTGATATATATTTGTTTTGTGTTGCATGTTTAGTGATTTTACTTTGGTAATTTTACAGGCTTATGTTGTTCTTCCTCAAAGGCTAAGAAGCCATTGAAGGAGTGATCATCTAGGCTGATAAACCAGGGAGATAGAGACTTGTAGGAAGTGTGTTTATAGGTCTCTAGAGGAAATTTCATCTAGAAGTTGTAGCAGTGTTGAAAGGCTTTAAAATTTATTCTTTATTTTGTGAAATAGTTTACTAGAATTGAGTAGTTTGGTGTGCTTAGTGTATATTTTATTTTTTAGTTTGTTTTTTTATTATATGTAGAAAATACATCTATATTAGAAGTATTTCATTAATGTAATTTTCTATCCAAAATTGATGTTTTAAGTTTGGGAGTTGTGTGGAGTTATTTGGGGTTTTAGTTGTGTTGGAGTGCAAGTTTTTGGTGTGGGTTTGTATTGATGTTGTTAATAGAATTTGAAATAGGTTTAAGAAGTTTATATATTTATTTTTCTATCCTGAGCATTGTATTAAGTGCTAGTGATTTTGTATGAATTCTACAGTTGCTTTGGTTGAAGTTTAAGCTATTGGTTTGTATTACAAATGGTGTAATTTGTAGCAAGATTGTGGTTACTATTTTCTATTATAAAAGTAAAAAAACTAATATTAAAAATCATGCTCTTTTTATAGCAAGGCTCCTCCATCTCATTTGAAAATCATTTAATAATAAAAATCAGTCTATTGGTGAAATTCCATTATACCTATTTTTTAAAATTTTTGGTGTTTGAGGAAATATTTATAGTAGATTTGAAAACTTATTTAAGAGGGGATATTGTGCTCTTTCCAACCTAAGGGTTTCAAAGATGCAGACCACTAAATTTAATTTATTTCCTAAAGATGGTTACTTTACATTCACTCACTCTTCCAACCCCATGGAAGAATTGGTTATGGATCCAATTGCTATGAGGGCTTCATATAATAGTATGGATGAGGGTTTTAGGAATTCAATTCTCTACAATGATTTATTAACTCACATGCAAGGTATGATGACACTGAATGGTTATAAATTACACTCGTGTTTGAGTGAGAAAAACCAAAAGGAGGAGATCCAAGATAATGAAGTAAAGGAAATGTCTCTACAAAAAGATGAAGAATCAGAGTTGAAGGTTGAAGGTAATGAATTTTTAATTGCAAAAGATATTTCAATATATGAAATCCCACAACAAGAATGTGTTCCCTTTGATGAATTTAATTAAAGATCAACATTTCTTGTTGATTATGAAGATAATTCAAAAGTTCTCAATATTGTCAAAGAGATATCCTTTCAAAATATTGAAGAGGAAACTATTTTTGTGCCAAAAGAGAATGTATCTAACATGTAAGATGATCAAAGAGGGTAACTTGTTCAAAGTGAAGAGTTTGACAAAAGGAAAAGGGTAATGACACTTGGTGATCAACTAATGGATTTACTGAGTAACATTTTGGTCAACTTGAACTCATGGGTTTTGGATCAAGAAAATAAAGTTTTTGAAGATTTCCCAATGAAGTTTATTTTGTAAAATGAGGATGAGAATTATACCTGGAGCAAAAGGTATGAAAATATTTCAAACTTGTCACTTTCTATGTTAGCACAAAATTATTTTCATATTGGAGAGCATGCAAAAGGAGGAGATCAATCTTTTAATGTTTAGAGTTATTTGTATAGAAGGATGTAAGATCCAAGTGATAAGATAAGACAAATAAAGGCTAATTTTTTTGATGGTTTGCATACCACATTGATAGAATCATTCCATGGAACAAGACTGCCAAATTCCATTTGTATTAGAAAGGCACAATGGAAGCATGTTGGTCTCTCCCTAGCTCTGAGCTTGCAAAAAAGGGCATGAATTCTTTGTTGGAAATGTAAGGTATTGAAAGGAATTTCATTTTTCACATTTGTTGCTTTGAACCTTTATGCAAATAAAAAATATTTTGACCAAAAGCAACATGTTATAAGGGAGATTAGAGTAAGAGATATAGTTTGTAAAGTTGGAAATGTGGATTCAATAGTATCGATTTGCAAATGAAATCCAAATGATGTTATGAGGATTAAACCTAATGGAAGATTTAATGTTGAAAAGGAGTTTCCAAAATTTCTCATCTCTATTGAAAAAAAGTCTATATGGGTTATCTTGCACTCTAATCATGTTGTGAAGGACCAATGTTACAGTTCATAGATCACTTTTTGGAGCCAAAACCCACAAATGAAAACAAGCTTATGAATGATTGCCTTATGGAGATAATCACTTTAGGAATCTTGATGTTCCATGTTCTTGGGTTAGAAAGTTGTTTTGTTTGAGAGAAAATGCTGTGGAAAATGAAAATAGAATGCACAACTTCCTTTATCCACACTAAAAGGGGAAATGAAGAGGGATCCAATTTCACAATGTTCACAATCAAGAACAAACCCTTGAGATTTCAATGCAAAGGAGATTGAAATATGTCAAAGGGGATTGTCCTAAAGGCTGGAAATTGATAAAAGAGATTAACTACTAATACAAAACTAAGAAAATGCAAGATGTTTGAAAAAATGCTGTGATATGCAAAATGAGCTAGAAATGCAAGTAAACTGTAACATAAACTCATGAAATTGAAAGTGTGCACTTGGAAATTGGAGAAGGATGGAATGGAGCTATGGAATCCTGAAGAATTCACTACTAATGCCAACTGGGACTGATATGCCAAGCTAGGCAACTTAGTCCTATTTTTTGTAAAAATTTGTTGGAACAGGTTTCAGACAAAAGGGTATTTAGAACCGCAGAAATCTCTATTTAGGCTTGGGAAGTGGGACTAATTCATCACTGATGGTGTATCAGTCCACTTCTGGTTTTCAAGAAATTGAAAAGTGGAATCTATATCCCTCAATTTGCATTTTTGCTCTTGACAGGTTTTTGGATCCGAAACTGGTAAATTTGACCTATAGGTGTTCTCCAGGCTTCTCCTAGGGTTTTGACAACTTTGAATGACTTTAACAATTTGTTGAAAATATTGCTCTTTGAAAAATTTGCAACTTAGACTTGCAAGACACATGTAAAGAGAGGGAAAAATTGTTGAGGGTTAGTGAATAGGGGTTTTCCTTGGTCAAACCCCTTGTTGGTAATTAAACCCTTGAAAATGTGAAGAGAGAATGATGAATGAACAAAAAAAATGCTACAACTCACCAAACCCTTGAAGTAGAATTTTAAAGATATGTAAGTAAAAGCTCCCATGGATGTAGACTTGAGGATGCTTGAAATTCTTAGAATGATTAAGTGATGGATTGACTAATTGATTGAGTGAATGGGGGGAATGAGAGGGAAAACCCTATATTTATACACAATTATGCAATAATTCCCAAAAATACCACATCACAGGCTGACCTTATATCTTAGAAAATAATATCCTACCATAAATTTGAAATAATTTTGATTTTTGTGCCAAAGGGGACTCATTCACCTCTAGTGGTGAATGGGTCCCACTTTGGCATTTTAAGTGGGTTTCAAAAATTAATTTATTTTAAATGATGTTTATCAAGATTATTTTCAAAAATATGCTTAAGGCCTATAAGTGTAAAATGGGGCCAATTAAAGCATAAGAAATATCCGAATTATTAATGACAAGCCTAGAAAAGTGTGAAATTTTGTTACAATACTTCACAACACTTTGAAATAAGGCTTGGTAAATGATAAAAAAGAGGTTAAACTTAGGTGAAATATAATAATAAGACCACATAAAAGTGTGAAAGTGTGTAACAACACTTTACAACACTTAAGTAAGGTATCAATTGAATTATTTTAGTTCACAAGTGACCAAGACCTAATGTGAATGTGTTATTCACATTATAACACTAAATCAAGGCACAATTAAGCCAAAATTATGAGGACCTAGCAAATGAGATAGAAAAAGTAGAAGGGTTAAT
>VDFB02099566.1:0-10552 GCA_007258455.2 Sequoia sempervirens | reverse complement strand
TTGAGTTGCGGGCGTTTGTGTGATTTTTGAGATGGTGTAGAGAATGGGATGGTGGATGAGATTGGTGGAAAGATGTTCTAATTATAGTGCTCACATCAAAATCCTCAATGCAACTTGGCCCCTTGTTCTTTCTAGTTGAAGCATGTACAATGAGGGGCTGAGTCTCATCATGATGTTGATGATTCTATGGTTGTTCAGATTTTGGAGCATTTCAGCTATTTGTTCGTGAGACATTCCAAAGGTAAGATCCTCCCCTTGGGTTTCCTCTTGTGGGTTTTGTGATGATGTTGGAAGGCTAATTGTGAGATTTGCATCCCCAATGGGATTCATTTCAGGAGTGGTTTGGCTAAGATCACTTGAAGCGGGTGTTTCTTTGTTGGCTTCCATACTCTTCTTGTATTGAGATCTAGTTAGAACCATAAAACGGGGATAAATCTCTTTGAGAATATGGGATATGAATCTCTTGATTCCTTGGATTAATCTCTATTTTATGTCCCAAAGTGAAAGTTTTAGGATGCTTTTTTAGGATCAAATGTGATGATGATAAGATGGTGATGTTTAAAGATGGATGTTATGGACGTTTTTTTGGCTTTTGTTAAATCTTGAATGAAATGCTAGGACTTTGGATTTTTGATTGGTTTGATTTTTGGATTTTGAGATTTTGTCCTTGATCTTGATTTGGGTTTTGATTTTGATTTTGAACAAAAAGACCCTAAGATGTTTGATAATGATCTAAAGGATAGTTTTGTTCAAAGGATGATGATTTGGATGTGTGTGAGGAAAAGGATGCATCTACCCACACCTACCCAAATAAGATGATTGTTTCACTAAGTATATGAAGAAGGATTCATCTACATACACTAAGCTAGACAAGATGATTTTTGATAAATTTGACTAAGTATATGCAAAAGGATGCATCTACACATGCCTAGCCAAAAGGTGTTTTGATAAATGTTTCAAGGACTTGGTCTCAATGATTTTGGTGTTTGCTTGATTTTGTCATAAAGCCTAGCACTTCAAGGATGATTTCAAGGTTTTTCAAAAGATGATTTGTGAGATGGATTTGATGTTTTGAAAGATGGATGAAAGAGGTTTGATTTGTTTTGATCCTTTAGGTGAACCTAAAAAAGACACTTTGTGTTTTCCTAGACCTAGGTATTGAAGAGCATGCATATACTTCCTAAAGACCTTTGTAACCAAGGAATGATTTGAACATTTTGGATTTCCAATCAATGATTTGTGCTTTTGGGATTTGGAGTTTTCAACACACATGAAAGTTCATTTTTCTTATCTTTGCTTAATGGATTTATTTTACCAAAAACACTCTCTTTGATTAAGGTTTCAAACTAAGATGTCCAATGTCTTAATTTCTTTAAACCCCACAAGATATTTTATGTGGAAATTCAATGAACTTAAGGCAAGGGTTTTCCTATTGTTTACTTAAGAAGACAAATTGAGGTATAATCCAATGCTTAGGAACCTCTAAGGACGTGAATCCCAAGGGAAAGAAATAGCATATGGATTGAGTCAATGATATTTGTCTTCAAAAGGGTTTGAAATTTGAGAATCAGTTGGAATGTTTGTTTGCAAATGTTTTCAATACAACACTGTGTTTTCAAATGAAGAATAATTACAGTTCGGTGGATGTGTGTAAGACAATATTTGTTGATTCCCACTTGACAAGTCCAACTACGCTATCTCTAGCGATGGTTAGGATGCTTAATTCCCACCGCTCCTCCATGACTCATTAATGTCAATCGGGGCAGCCAAGCATCAACACCCATGAAACTCCTATGGCATGCTTTCCATCTCTACTAGAAGACCGTAAGAGTGTGGGGTGGCTTCAGAATGACCGTTCTTGCACCAACAAATAGATTAAGGATTTTGGAAAATTCTAGCACATGTGTTCTAGTAAGGACTTTTCGTTCGTGGAGATTGACCCATACGGCAAGAGTCCCCTTTCAGATCCATATCTTGTTGAGCTAACCGTTGATAATGGTGTTTAACCAAAACCCCTATTTATATCCTCGTTGAAATACTCTTGGCTTTAGAGTGCTACCGTTGAGTCATTCCTGGTGAGTACTTTTTCCTCAAGGCAGCCCTCTAAGATAAAACAAAAGCAAGCAAAGACACAATCCGTAACTCGATCGATCTTTGATGGCACAAAGAAAGAGAATGTACGCGAAGATGCCCCTACTCACACTCACACAAGATGTTCAATTTTTTAAGCCCAAATTGAAGTGTTTCAAAGCAATAAAATGTATTTTGAATGTTTCTCTTGCACCCTAGATCGCACGAAGCGCAAGGGGAGAGGATACGCACTCAAAAGACAACAATCACACAATTCAAACAATTGTTCGTTTTATAACCTTCAAAGCAATTGTAAGTTCGTTTTAAGCACCAAATGAAATATGAAGATTGCTTGTCCAATTTTTAGCCCAAAATGAAATCTAGTAAGTTTGTCCTAAGATTCCTTTTAAGTCCTTTGCAATGAAAATCAGATTGTTTGTTTTAGACCCAAAATGAAAATTAGCATCCTAAAACAAAAGATAAACAATTTCGTGAGGTAGTGTTGATCAAACACTAAAGTGTTTAAAAACACATTGTGTTTTCAAAAAAGAATCATCCCCCTTTCGTCTTCATTTGTTAGCCTCCTCCTTGTTGACTTTTTGCTTCCTTGTGCCTTTCCTTTGTTTACTTCTTGGTACCTATTAACATAAACAAAAGTTAGGCATGTATGGCAAATGATAAAAGTATACACAAGAAATGTCAAAATTGACAATAACTTTTATACTTATTTCCCTAAAAGAACAATTGATTTTAAAATCTCCCTATGTAACACATAAAAGATCAATTGATTTCAAGATTTTCCACTTTTGATATAAAGGCCATTAGTTGATTTCAAAATCTAAAAAAAAGAAAAAAGCCACAAAGATTAATTGATTTCAAACTCTTCATTTTTGATATACCAAGGCCATGAAAGATTTTAATTGATCTCAAAATCTTTATTTGATAAAAGATTAATTGATTTCAAAATCCCTATTTGATAAAAGATTAATTGATTTCAACAAACACACCAAAAACTTAATTTCTGATTTTCTTTTACCTTGCTTGTCATGGTTTGAATAACGAAATAGATGCTTAAGTTGTAGAAGAAGAAAAACAAGTGATCATAATAATAAATAAAGAAACGTTATATAAACAATGATAAGATTTTCAATAAACATACACATCAACCATATATGAGGATAAAAGATGACCATAACACCCCCTGCAATGACGCCACTTAGTGGCTCAAGTTGACAACAGCAAAAGAGAGAGAGAGAAAAAAAGAAAAGATCAATACTGAGGAAACTATTTGCCTCGCCTGCCAACGTGCCAATCTTTAGTCAGCGACCCTGCAACTTCAACATCAAATACAAACATTAAAATGCCTGCACTTATTTCCTTTGCAATATGAACCATGAATCCTATTGACTGCCAACTACCGAGTCATTATTTCAACCAACTTTGTTGCGTTGAAAACATGTTGATGGAAATAAATGATGTGAATCATATTTAATGTGAATCATATTGATGGCCACCTAATGCTGTCTTGACCAGCAAAGCTCATCAAAAGTTTTATGTTGGCTTCCATGGACATATCAAAGAAAGCAAACAAATACAACAATCAAAAGACATATAGGCGAATCATATGAATGTTAATCTTATTAACTACCAACCACACATGTCTTAATCAGGAAGGCGTATCATCTGAGGAGTTAAATGAACTTTCCAGCCGAGAATCTCCTAATAATCTGACAGTTTATTTGTCCATCATGGCGACCTCCTTCACCCGTTAAAGGAAAGTGATCAGAAAACCGAATGGTGATCATTAACATGGGATGGACTACAGGATAGTTGACCTTCGCTGGAGTGTGAAGAGCTTATAAAGTGCGTGATTGATCAAAACACTAGTGCCAACATTATTTATTGTATGCATTAAATAAAGACATCGCTGCATAAATGCAAAACTGTAGATACTTTCTCACATAAATAGCAGAAGTTGCACAAAATAGACGTTCCTCTATGCTTTTTAAAGGACACATTTTCTAGCATGATGCATTCCAATAGAGAATGGCACTCATCTAATCATTTAACTGTCACACAATTTATTTCTACCAGCATACCGCCGATTAGAACAAGCAAAGATATCATCATATGGATATCTAACGCATGAGATAATGATGGGAGAATCATATTCTATTTGTGTTGATGGCAGTATTTAATGAAAATCATTTGACAAATTTCACTCCCAGTTTCCTTCAAAACTAAAGTGTAGTAAGGAGTTGGCGTATGGAATGGTGTCTAGTAAAAAAAAGGCGTCCTAAATAACCATTAGAACAAAATGTAGATACAAGTCTAGTATGAAACATGCCTTTAATAATCATTAGAATAGAATGCAACCACGTATAAATGATAGACCATTGCCATAAAATAATGAGAAACAGGGCAAGAACTCCTTATGCAAAAAGAAAAGACCCATAAAAAATGCACATTCTCAGTGACTAATGCAACGATTTATAAGTCTTAAGTCCTTAATGCCTAGCTCTGTTAATTAGCTGCCTGCATGTCTGGTTAAATTTTTTTTCTTTTTTTTCTAATGTCTGATTTCAAGGATCAGAATAAAGTAACAACTTTAGATAAGATGTTCATGCCAATGTAAACCAACGAAATCATACTACAGACAATAAGCAAATAAAAGGATATCAACCTAAACAGGTCAGAGAGTATCCATGCCAATATAGACCAACCTGCAGATGGAAATAAACCCAATAATAACCTACAGTTAGTAGTTCAAAATAGACTCCACAAGACCATTTATCAACAAATTCAGCCCTCCTTCTAGCGCCAAATGTGGTGCATGTTTTTGAAATCTGCAAAAGACTAAGCTTCATACAAGGTTAGTAAATCACAAATTCCTCAAGCATGACCCTATGAAATACCTTGTAGATGTTTCCAAATGCAATACATGACAAAATAAAAACTAAAGCATTAGGAACGCAATAACAAGTCACCTATTCCATAGTGGATTGGTGTCACATGTGCTAGTGACCCTTTCCCAATCCTTGATCAATAGCTAAAATGATGAAATGCAAATGGAGATGATGAACAAGATTATTTCTCAAACCAAGAGAGTAACCTTGCATAAAATTGTGGATCCTATGAATGAGGATTAAGCCTTCTTTTATAGATTTTGTTGATGAGAGATTGGCCAAGATGGTGAATGTGGGACTAAAGATCCTCCAATGAGAAGATGACACTTGTCAAATGGTGAGTGGTCAATGGTTGTGCAAGATTTGGGAAGAGTGCCCATGAGAGGGAGAATTTGAATTCAAATTTTCCAATAAATGTTGAGTTTGACTTTGGAAGGGGACATGTAAGAGGCATGTAAGGCCTCATAAATGCTCTGTTGGGTGTACATGTCCACTTGGGGGGAGATTCAAACTTGGAGAATATTCTCCCTTTATGCCAAGTTGAAAATAAAGATTTTGATAAATCAATTAAATGCAATTTCATGTGCAAGTGGCCAAATATAGAGAATGCAAGTGGGTGAGTATTTAATCAGGGTTAGATTAAATAGATGATGATTATGCTGATTTAATGGTGCTTAGATGATTTTGACTTTTAAGACTTAAATATTTGTTTTATTTAAATCAAAAAAGGATGGAAGATACATGTTTGAGATTTTAATTAAATAAAGCTTGATTTATTTAATTAAACTATGATTGAGCTTTTGATGATAAGAACCTGATTTACTAGGTGAATGGATGTGATGCATTTGATTTATTTATTGAGCGGATGAATATACGTTAATTTGACGATTCTACACGCATGATCTAGTATTTCTAATTTGCATTCATTGTTTTCTGACTATGATTGATTGGGCTTTTGAGATATCTTACCAAGATACTCTTTTATGCAGTAAAGTTGATCTGCACTCAGCTCATTATCCAAGCATTGTAATAAATGCAAAGATCTTGGGAGACATCGTAATCTTTGTAGGATTTAAGTTACATATTTAACTATATCTCCTACACATGCTTATGCACATATATTTAAAGCTGCATTTGAGAGTAAACTCATTTAAAACAAATAAGCACTCATGTCTAACATTTTCCTAGGGGAAGATAAGATGCCATCAAGAGAGTAAAATCATAGAAGGAATTTATATCTTGGGGTCACTCATTGATGATTTTTTTTAAGGGGATTTGAAATCTTGCTTAAACTATTATAAATCTTTATCTAAATTGCAAATTGGGTTTCTAATTAGAGGCTTCATTTTATTGGTTTGAAATTATTAATGTTTTCATTTCATTATTTGAAGTTGATGATTAAAATGATTTTAATTTAATAAAGATCATCACATAATTATCTTTTTTGGAATAGGTATGAAGGAAAACGAGGTACAACGAAAAAGAGGAATAGCGAAAAAAGGTACAAGGAATAGCAAAGGGAACAAAGGAAAGTGAAAAGGTGTCAAAGGCTAACAAAGGAAAACATGGAAGGAAAGTGAAAGGGGGAAGCAAAAAGGCTAATGAAAAACCACGAAGGAAAGCGAAGGTGAAATCGAAAATGGAATCAAGTGTTGGAGTTGAAGATTTAAACATCAAACTTGAAACCAAAAAGCATTTTTTAATGCTTAAGGGCTTCCATTTCATGCCTTAATTTTCTGTTTCATGCTAACTCACCTTTGGTTTTTTAAAAAATGAACATTTCAAAATGCTTGGAGAGTTTGTCGTATGCTTTAATTTTTTTTTTAGGCTAACTTAGATTTCGTTTCGTTTGGTGCTTTAAAATGAATTCATCATTGCTTTGAGGCTTAAAATGAACATGTGTTTTTTCATTTTTTCATAATCTCTTATTCAAAATAATCTCATCTAAAAAAGGCGTATGCACTTCTCTCACGCTTCACGAAGATCTTGAGAACCAAAATTCTTTTTTATGACATTAAGTTGCATAAAAGATTGCCTCCACACTTCGATTTGGGTTTAAAATTTAACAATATCTTGTGCGAGTGTGAGTGGGGGCATTATCACATATATTCTCTCTCTTTGTTGCCATCAAAGATTGATCGAAGTTACTTAATTTTGTTTTTTACCTCGCTTTTGTTTATCCTATGTGTGAAGGCCTGCCTTGGGGAAAAGTACTCACCCAAGGAATGACTAACCGGGTAAATAATTCTAAAGCCAAGAGTATTTCCAACCAGGATATAAATGTGGATATTGGAGTAAACGCCAATATCACACGGTTGATTTCGACAAGATGGATCCGAAAGGGGACTCTTTTTGTATGGGTCAATCTCCATGAAAGGAAAGTCCTTATTAAAACCCATGTGCTAGAATTTTCCAAAATCCTTTAATCTATTTGTTGGTGCAAGAACGGCTGTTTTGAAGCCACCCCACACTTTTACGGTCTTTTAGTAGAAATGGAAAACATGCCATGGGATTTTCATGGGTGTTGATGCTTGGCTGCACTGTGATAAGGAGTGTCAGGAGGGGTTTCAAATAATCCTCATCTAACCATTCGCCAAAGATAAGTGTAGCTGGACTTGTCCAATTGGGGATTCAACAAATATTGTCTTCACATCCATAGGGTTGTACTTGTTCTTGGTTTGAAAACACGCTGCTTTAATCGAAAAACATTGAAAACCAACATTCAACATGAGCATCAAATGTCAAACCCTTTAGAGAAGCAAATATCCTTGAACTAATTCACATGTTATTGCTTTCCCTTGGGATTCATAACCTTAGAGGCTTCTAAGCATTTGGATTTCATCTAAATTTGCTCCTACTAGGGTCAACAATAGGTAACTCTTGCCTCAAATTTCCTTAGTTTCTGCATAATACAATTTGTGGGATAAGGGGAAAGTTGAGACATTAGACATCTAGATTCAAAATCTAATCAAGAGAGTGTTTGTGGTAAAAATAATCCATTAAGAAAAGATTAAATCAATTGGACCCCACATATGTGCTTGGCATCTTTTGGTCATATGGTTTTCAAGCAAACATTGGTCTTTTGATTTTGAATTACTCTTAGAGAAAGGCATGTTCTTCACTATCTTGGTCTCATAAACAAGTCCTTCCTAGGTTCTCTTAGGATCACATCAAACATTTCATCCAAATTCCAAACATTTATCATCTCCATCCCACCAAACAACTTCTTGTAGGAGCTTTGGAAACATCATTTTAGACTTGGGAAAATCATCAAAATCAAAATCACCTTGTTTAGTTAGGTGTATGGGAATGCATCCTTTCTCATATATTTAATTGAATTAGCAATCCTTTGAGAAAATTCATCCTAAGATCACATCTAAAAATCTTATGGTTTACAAGCTCACTATCCAAATCCAACAATCAAAATCAAGCCCTAAGTCTAACATTGATCCAAGGTCCCTAAACATTCAACACCCATATCATTTTACACCTTTCATCCTTCATCTCACATTAGTCCTAAGAACCTTAGAGGTCACTTTGCAACAAGGTCAAACACAAGAGGAACATGGAATACAACTTGATCCATACATCATGAGTAATCCAAGTCAACTAAGCTATCAAATCATTACAACACTGATTGATTATCAACACTCACATCTATACAATCCATACATGGGATCATTACCTTCTACAAATGTCAATGGCACAACAAGTATTCCAAAATCAAAGATTGGAACACATTTCCTGATGGTAGATCTAAATCCAAACCTACAAATCCACCAACTGAACAATTAATGCATAAGCCCTCAAATGAACAATGTCATCCCACCAAATCCCTACATGCCAAATGAGAATGTACCAAGTACAAGTTTTCCAAACATGAATTTGGAAAACTTTGGGATAAATATGTTTTCAAATCATACGAATATGGTTAAAAGTTGAAACAAGATGTTAACAACTCCAAGTCAAGGCAATGTGATTCCCAATCTTCAATTTCAACCTATCATGCCAAATCTGAGTGTCATCCCAAACCAGAACATTGTCCAAAATAAAACACAAGTACACACTCCAAATATTCTTAAACAAAAGACAAATCAACTATATCAAGGGAATCAAAATTGAAATCAAGATCAAATTTGGCAAGATCAAATTGCTACACTTACCAAAATAGTTAAGTTATTACGCCAAGAGACATCTCCACCACCATTACCCATATCAACATCATTCCTTGGTTTAGGGCTCCCCCCTTTACCGAGCACCAATCACCCCTTCCAAATCAATCCACCTAACACCAATCAAGCCATCACATAAAATCCTTTGAATATACCATTGACATCACACCAACAGATGGTATATAATCAAATGACAACATCATACCCTACAAATCAAAACATGGTCGATCCCAAGGACCTATCACCTTGGTCATTCTAACCATTCCTATCTCCTCGATCACTCCATCCACCCCTATCATGCCCATCACATCTCAAACCCTCACGATCACTCCAAACGTATCTCAACCACACCTCACTACATTCAACACAATTCTAAATCCGCCACCACTTCCACCAAAACCAAATGCAGCAAGATAATATAACATTGCGCTAAAAGCTCACCAGACCTACCAAAAGGCCATCCAACAATATCTAGCCATGCAACAAGCAACATGATCTCAAAAATCTGCCCAAGCCTCCCAAGCTACCCAACAAACACAAGAACAAACAAAAAAAATGACAACTGTTGAGAACAAGGATCAAGATCAATCCATCATTGAGCACCTTGAAGCTATGTCTACTTCATCAAATGATCAAATCAACATACATCAAGAGGCACTTTTCAATCATGATCAAAATCCATCAACCAACAATGATCCAATCCAAGAAATGTCAACATAACTTGACCCTATGGTCAAAGACATTCAAAATATCTCCACCACAATTTTTGAAAACAATGTTCAAAACCTATCTATCATTGAGCACATTGAAGATGTTTCCACCTCATCCGATGATCAACTCACCATACATCAAGAGCCAAATTTTAGTGATCTATTTCAAGGAGTGTTAGGATTATTTGATCCTATTGACATAATACATGATCCGTTGACCTATGATCATGTTGAAAATGTCTCTACATCACCTCATGAGTTAGAGGGCATATCTCAAGAATTTATGCCAAAGCATGATCAACGTCTTTCACCCAAGTCTAGCAATGATCCTTTCCAAGACATATTGACATCCTTCGACCTCATGGTTACAGATACTGAAAGAACCCTGAACTCAACACTTGAGGATATTGAACCACTTGCCATGTCCAATGAAAACATCCAAGAACCATTTGTAAGCAATCCATCCTTTGAAACTCGCCCATGTCAAGAACTTGATCCAAAGCATGATGAAAGCAACTCCAAAATCATTCAAGATCAAGAATTTTTATCTGCAAGATACTACAATAATCTAATGGACACTCACTTATCTATGTAAGATGATCATATCCATGTAGCACATACTCCTCCATCTACCCATAAGATGCTTTCTATGGATGGACACATAGATGATCTTCATCTAGAACAAGATTTTGTC
>VDFB02099565.1:0-15477 GCA_007258455.2 Sequoia sempervirens | reverse complement strand
CTTAGAATGTAATTTTTTTTGTAAATCACCTTAAGGTGTGCCAGAGTTGCAAACCAATTAGCTTTTTCTAAGATAATAATATGATTTTGGTATTCAAACTGCATGAGTAGATCCTCGGCCTCATCCATAATAATAGGAGCCTTTAGTTTCTAATCCACCAACTCTGCTTCAGCCAATAACCTAGATAACGAAGTAAGTCTCAAGTTGACTACTTCCCTCAACTAACCAGATTGTTTCTTGATTTGTTCTCTTTGATCTACAAGCAAAGACAACTACAAATAAATATTTTCTATTTTTTCCCTAGTGGATCCGTCCATATATTTTGATAAATCATATGTCTCAACCAATTGAGTAACCTGTAACTCAATGGAGTCAATCTAAATTTTGATGTTCTTGGTTGAGCTTGGCCATTTCAAAAAAAAATTGATAAAGTGTAGTGACTTCATCAACATAATCCTTAAAATCTTTATGTTTTCTTGTAATTTATTGTATACACTAGCACACCGCTCAGATGCTTTAGCCATTCTCTTATCAATTATCTTCCTTGGGGCCTCTTGCTCTACTTTATGCTCAATGTGAGAAGAATGATCCTTAAAAGAATCTATTTTTGTTTTGGAGGCAAGGAAGAATCTATTTTTACCTCTGGTAAACCCTCCTAGATGATCCTTACAACATCATCTAATATTTCAGTATTCTTTAAATGTTCTCACAAAATCTCCTTTCTTGTAGAAGCATGCAGAATATCACCAAGTTGCTATTTATGGAGGGGAGAAATGTTTGACAAGTCAACTTATCTCTCATGAGTGGGAATCTACAGAAGTTGGGGTGTTACCATAGGTTGAAACTACATCTACATCCCCCTAGTAGGTCCTTGAAAGAATATGAAGATGAAGAACCTTGACCCATAGAAGCATCTTGCTTCTCATTTATCTTCTCTTTTGCATCTTGAACTATCTCAGGATTATTCTCTCATATGCTCATTATTTCCTGAAATCAATGGAGAAGGAACACCCACTTCACCTTGATTTTCTACACCAATATTCTCTGAAGGAGTAGTCTCCTCATTTTACTTAACATTTTTCTCTTTCTATTTTTCTTCTTCTTTCTCTTCTTCATCTTCCATCTCCATACTAGAGACTTCTTGTATTTTATGCACACCAGAGACACCTTCTTCTTGCAATCTGGAGGGTCCTTGCTGACTAGATATGTTTTTCTCATTTGTATCTTCTGGAGGAGGTATATTTTCAGTTTCTTATTCATCTAAAGGCACAAGTGCATTTATTTCAACATCAGTCTCATACATTTGTGGATCAACATCAACTTCACTTTCCAATTCATTAATTAATTTTTGTGTAGATTCCTCAATTTCACTTTGAATCTTCCTCTTGGCATATTCATCCATGCTCATCAACAAATCTATTCTTCTTTTAGTCTACAGATCCTTAGCTTGTATTCAAGAAATCATCTCTTTTTCTTCCTAGGAAACAAGAATCCCAACTTTGTCAATTTCTTGCAATTTTAGCTCTTCATCAGCCTAGATGTCTGTCATCTTCTCTTCTTTATCTTAAAGCCTCAACAAGCTATCAGGAGATTTTTCAACAATGTCATTGAAGGGTGTGGTCTACTTCAGCATATATTCAATGATTGCTTTTTCAATTGTCTTCTTGTCTTCCAAAGAGACATCTAGATGGAGCTCCATTCTATCATCCAATAAACCATATTTAATAATTCCATTTTAGATTGCACTGAAATCTAGAGGGTCATGTTTGACCGGAGGAGGCTTCTTAGGCTTCTCCTCAACAATTTCCTTTCCTTTCTTCTTCTGCAAGGGGACTTCTTCTTCTCCTTGTCTTGTTATTTTTACCCTTCTCCTCAAAACAAAATATTTTACTTATTCTTCTTCATCCTCTTCATCATCAACCACATTCACAGGATTAATCTTTCCTCATTTTTTCTACTGCTTAGGTCTAGGCTTCTTCCTTTCAATAGTCTTAGTTTGCATCAATGCTACAATAGCGGCCCTTCTTCTTTTAGGAGGTGTTTGATCTAGTCTGAAAGTTGTATCAAAGATAGAGGCAGGTCTACTTGTCCTTCTAGGAGCTTGTGATCCTTTTGTAGCCAACATTTGACATCTTCTCCACCTTTTCTTCTACTTTCTTCTTGATTTTCTTATTGGTTATCTCATCATGTGTCAAACCTTTCAACAAATGGATCCTTAGGTTTGTTGAGAAAAATCTCAACATATGCAATCCAATTAGATTCAAAGACCTCATAGGGTAATTTTTTTATCCATGAAGTTCTTGGTTCAACTACCTTCATATAACAATTATCTTTATCTACCATAAAATTGATTTCATTCTTATACCTCTCCACAACTTGTGAGGGTACCTTATCCGTCTTTTGCATTTCATTTTGAAATGCTTTGAAGAAACCCTAGAACATTGTATCACATTTTTTGTTGTCTAAAAAGCTACGCATGTGATCCCTAATATGTTGTACAAAAGGAATATCTCTTCTCTAGACCACATTCTTCACACTAGGAAATTCCTTCATGAAATAAAACATAAGGTAAATAATCAAAGTGTCATATTGGAAATTGTTGTGTGAATCCTTGGTTCTCTATAGATTCTCCAACAACTGTTGCCACAAGAGCTCACAAAGATCATACTTATTTCCTTGCTTCACCTTCTGATGAGAAGTTTAAATGGTGGTAGCAGTAGCAGAACCTTCCTTTTTTGTGTAGTAAATCTTATATGCAATACCCATCATGTAATAGTGGAACCCTAAGTCAAAGATTTCATCCAAAGTTAGGATTCTTTTGTCAAATTTAGCTTTGATAAGCTTCATAACTTCTTCACTATTTATGACCTTCAATGTTGAAATAGGTCTGGTGGAGAATAATCTAGTCACAACCTTGATAACTTCCTTTGTGATTAGGTGGGGTTGATCAAGCCAAAATATATCTTCATGAATTTGGCTCAAGGAAGTTTTGACCCATTCATATTTGAAGAAAAAGTTGGGGAAACCCTTCCACACATCTAAACCTTTTTGCTTCCACATTTGTATAATCTAGCTTGAGCTAAAAATCATCACCCAAGAGATGATTGTAGCTAAACTCTTCCATCTTTAGATGATTGTACTCACTCAACTGAAAGTGAATGTAGATGTTGACATCTTCAAAATGAATCACATTGATCGAAACATGAGAAAATGCTCCATCTTTTTCGGTCATGGTAGATATGTATGGATGTTTCTTGACTTTTGGCCTTGGCTTCTCAACAACATTAATGAAAATTGGTGTAACCATGATAGCACTATTTGAATACTATGGTTTTACAAGAAAACTAGAGAAATACCTTTGAATACTATCATTAGGGTTTTCACACAACTAATTGAGAACCTTCTTCACTTCCTTAGCTCTTACACACACTTGATATCATTTGAATGAGATCAGATGATCCAAAAATCACATAAAAGTATTTTAAAAAACCCCTAACTTTATGCCATAAATGAATTCGTACTATGCTAGGTGAACCCTCTATCAAAATTCTCTGTGTCAACACAGGGATGAAATGAAGTTCAACATGCCTTCACAAACCATTCACTTTCTTTGGAACCTCTATCAAAAGATTCATTCTTTCTCATTAGTTATGCACACCAAACAAATTGAACCAACTCATCTTCTATGCTAGAATATTCAATAACTTGTCCTTTTTAGGGGGGGAAAAAGGGTTTCCAAATGAAAACTCCCCCTGAGATAATGCTCTATCTCAGTTTGTCTTAGGATCTTATGTAGAATGCACAAGCATATTATTATCCTTCTTCTCATTTTCTTGAACTTTCTTTTCCTTCCAAACCTTTTCATTACCCTTCTTTTTTTGATTTAGGGTTTCATCCTTTTTTTATTTTGAATAGATGGCTTCACAAAACAACTTATACAAAACTTTGCTAGATGCCCAACTTTATTGCATTTATAACACATTGTTGTGCTCCAGAATAATTTTTTTCTTCTTAGCCTTAGTTCTGCACTCTGCAACCTTGTGACCAAAATTGTTACATGCATAGCAATATCCATGAAATGAAACAACATTGTATCTTTGGGCTGAAAGGTCTCTACTAGTTATCCTCTTGGGATTATGGAGCCTTGCAACATGAGCATGAAGTATGGATTGGTTTGTGTTGTTTGTTCCTATGTTGTCATTGATGTCAACATGGTGATATCTATATGAGAAGTCTTCTTGGTTTACCGAAAGTTTTTCTCTATGAGTAATGCCATTTTGTGATGGATTAGTATGTTGGTATTTGAGTCTGGAATTCACCGCAAGATCTGATATGACTCTAATCTCTTAACCATGTTATCATGACTCATTCAAATAGCTATATCTTGGATCTTGAGATGTTTTTGGTTGTGAGTAGAAATTTATCTTTGACAGAGTTCAAATCCATATTCTATTGTTGTTCCTTGCTTGGCATACTATGTGGGAGACTCTGCATTTTATTAAGGTGAATATTCTTATGTTGTGGTTTTGTTGATAGTCTCTATGTTGGTGGTATGATGGGAAATTAATGTGTTCTTAGATCTGGAAGGTGTTTTCTTTTAGGATTATTTGTTGGTTTGGAGAATTGTGTTCTAGTCTTGGTCGACTTAGTGTATGTAATACATCATGGAGAAGAGTTATGTTTTATGGATGTTCGCTGACTTGGTACAATGCACTACATGGATATAATATTTTATGGTGCCGACAAAGAGAGTTTTGATTATTTTGTTTTCATTTAATTAGGTCAACCTAATTGATGATTAGTATCGTGTATATATATGATGTTGGTGGTATGATGGAAAATTAATGTGTTCTCAAATCTGGAAGGTGTTTGCTTTGAGGATTATTTGTTGGTTTGGAGAACTGTGTTCTAGTCTTGGCTAACTTAGTGTATGCAATACATTATGGAGATTAGTTATGCTTTATGGATGTTAGACTTGAGTACAATCGTTACATGGATAAAATGTTTATGGTGCCCGACATTTAGAGTTTGATTATTTTATTTTCATCTAGTGGAATTAGGAGCCCAATTGATGATTAAGATATACTTGTATATATATAAGATGTTTTGAGGAATGGATAAAGAAAGAGTGGAAAGTGGAAAGAGGTGTAAAGTTTGAAGTGTAAGTAAACGTTCTGAGCCTAAATGCTTTATCAATTGTGGATCAGAGCAGATTTGTTGAGCAACTACTATGTGAGGAAATACTTCATATTTTGACCTTCATTGGAACTGAACCTTGCACATTGAAGGTGTATCCGATCAGTTCAATCTCTTGGCAGTGAGCCACTATCTTTGTATCTTAGCAGTTAGCCATCTTTTATATTCAAGTAGTGAGCCTTTTAAAGGACAGCGATTCTTGCCAGTGAGCCCTGTAATATTTTGTATCTAGATATAATATATTGTGAGTTAACCCTCACCATGGCTTTTCCTTCTTCTTTTTTCCACATAAAAATCTTGGTGTTCATGTGTGTGGTTTCCTTGATTTGTTTTTATGTTCTCTATTTCTAATTCAATCAGAATTGTGATAATAGTTAGATGGATTTTATGTGAATGGTTTTATGGAATATTGATTCACCCCCCCCTCTCAGTATTCCAAATGTTCAAAAATTGGTATCAGATCTTGGTTCCTTGGAAGAAGCCTAACAACTTGAGGAAGGTCCCATAATTTGATTATAAGAATTTTTTTTCCTCGAGAAGTGGTCTCTGGATATTTAGAAATAGAAGATCCTAAGGACAAGTTGATGGCGAATGAGTATATTGAAAAGATGCAAAGTAAAGTTTTGAAGCATGTGATCTATTAGTTAAGGTAGATAAAATTGTCTCTAGCTTGCTACAACAATTGGATGAAAGAAAGAAGAAGAATGTCGAAATTGAAATTCAAAGGAAGATGGATGAATGCATAAAGCTTGAAGAAGAGTAGAAATCTTGAGATCTAATGTGGAAAAGGTAAGAATTTTTTTTGAAGACAGAATTTAAAGGAATAAGCTAGGAAATGCTTGATGAATTGATTGCTTCTTAGAGATCATCAATGGATAAGAGTGGTTTAGGTTTTGGGGAAGGTCAAATTTCTAAAAATTGAAGCAATCTATTGATAAGAAGACTTCGATTAAAGATGGACAAATCAAGGATCTAAGAAACAATTCGGAAAAGAACTCTTGTCAAGCGACATGATGCTAAAAGGTATTTATCTTTTAATAGTGCATGTTATTCTTGCAAGAAATTTGTTTGCTAAGGCAAAGGGCTGCCAAAGTAAAATGAATGATTATTTATCATTCTCCAACAAATGTCTTAAGTCTGAAGATCGAATATAAAGTTAGTCTATTTGAAGATAGAAGTTGAATAAAGAGAAGCGGAAGAATGATGTTTGTTGTAGTGCAGCAATGCGGAACATCACAGTAATAGCTAGAAGAAGAAAATAATTATTCAGCGAAGAAGCATGATTAGATCATTGATTCCGAAAGAAAGAAATGAAAGTTTGGAGAAAGGAAGGAAAGCAAGTTGAATCATCAGTCTTATCTGTGCCAACCTCCAGTGTAGATACTCCCATCAATTTCTAAGTAAAGCAGTGGCTAAGGGGGAGAAATTATCAAAAAATCTAATGAACCCCCTCATCGATACTTGTGTCACATCATGACAAAAGTATATTTAATGTGGTAAGGAAATTAAGGAATTTTTCAGTCGTATGTGTAAGGATGGAGTTTGAAAATTTTGAAAGAATGGAGGTGTACATGATTTTCAAGGTAATCTACTTGCAAGTTGAAGCATTTATTGCAAAATCATTCAAAATGGAAGGAAAATATTCAAATAATTCAAGAGGCTTATGTAAATTCAGAGAGGTATCTAAAGGAAGCTTAGAGAGCAATTCATAGTTTTAGGGTTTGAAGAAAAGGACAAGTGGATTCAAAGTAAGCTCTGGAAGTAAGATATCTATACATTTCCTGTTAGAATTTAGAGAGGTATTTCTATTTGTACAATCTTTTACTTTTATTACTATGGATAATTCAAAGATTGTGAATAGTGTGGATAAAGTGCAAGTCAATTTGAGAAGATACTTGAAGGATCTATCAGAAGACTTTGTTGGTGCATTCTCTTACATCCCTCTGAGAGTGTTTCCCATAGAGGATATCTATACATTTTCTTACAATAAGATAGAAGAAATGTCATTAGTTCAGTTGAGCATGCTATGGGAAAGTGAATTGAAAAAGAGCCATGATGCCTATAGAGTGTTAGTTGAGAAAAAGTTGGATGTTTGGAGGAAAGTCCCTTTGTTTGAATTTGAAAAGAAGTATATTCGAATAGTTTTAAGTAGAATTCACGATGAATCTTTGTGGATTGATGAGACACATTCGATTATACGAGAAGCTATCAGAGATGTAATTGGTTTGTGTTCCTTCAGACCAGTTCCCAAACAAAAGGCTATGGATGAGCAAGAGATAATTGAGGTTACTCCTGCGAATCTTGAAGGGAAAGAGATTGATTTGAGATCAATTGTTGATCCAGTAATAAGGTATGTTGCTATGGTCATCAGTCACAAAGTTTGTATCCCTAACAATGACTTCATAGTTTCTATTGCTTTTGTACACACTGCTATTGATATTGTTAAAAGAGGTATGGATTATGACTTATGTGAATTAATTCGTATACATCTTTTGAAGAATTTAAAGGAAATCAAGAAGAGTAAGAAGAATACTTTTCGGTATGACAATCTTGTTGTCTGTATGCTCTTTTACTTTTTAAGAGAGTTACTGGTAATAGGAAGAATAAAATGGTCAGATATAGTGCATACTTCCCATCAAATCAGGAACTTCATGATAAATCTTGGTAGCTCAAATGCACAAGAGATTTCCCTTGCTGCATTCTTTGGAACATTTCAGATGAGGATGAATAGAAGGTTTAGGATTCCAATAAGTGTTGTTGAAAGGTACTCTAGAAGCATCAATTTTCTTGTGTCTATAGATTTCTGTCACATGGAAGCAGTTGAATCAAGGTTGGTATGGATATCTAAATTAGATTATGAAGTGTCAGAGGATGAAGTTGATAATTATGCTAAAATTCTTTTGGGAAGCCCAAAGAATCTCAATGTAGAAGGTACCTCCGGTAGCGCAACTGGAACAAGGAAGAAAAGGAAGAGTATTGTTAAGCAAGAAGTTGTAGAAGGAAGTGAGTTTGAACATGAGCATGGAAGGATAAATATTCAGAAAGCTTTGGAAGAATTGTAGAAGGTTATTCCCAGTGCTAATTTTGATTCATCTATTTCTATTGTGGAGAATCTTAGAGGAATGATTGATTCTTTGAAGGTATACATCTCCAGAATTGAAGTGAATGTTGGAATTAGGTCTAATGAAGGGAAACTTGGGGAAATATCAAGGAAAATATGAAAATGCACATGGTTGAGTGATGAAGGAATTAGAGATTGTACAAGGTTGTGAAAGAAGAAGCATAGGAACTACTTTCTTTTTTCTAGATTGGTTAGGAAGTATACTAAACATAAGAAATGAAATAAGGATGAGTGAATCTCGGATGAGCACTTAGGAAGATACATATAGGTTGGCAGCAAAAGATAGAGATAATCGAGAGGAGTGAACCACCACATTGTGTAGCTTGAAATTTCTTTTTCTCTACAAAATCAAAGGAAAAAAGTTATCGAGAAGTTTGTGACACTTTCGAGAGACATGATTAAACTCGAGGCACACTTTTGTTTCTAATTATACTTGACTATATTGGTGCTTGAATTATCAAAAGATTAATCTTAGTCCCAACTCTAGCAAAACTAGCAGTATAGAGTCCTTAACTAAACTGAGCTGTGCAGCAAGACTCTTATAAGTGAAAAAGGTTCATGGGAAGAAGGCAAAGCATCCTGGAAGGTCATCTTAGAGAGTCTCAAAGGTTCTTCTTTAGGTTAATTCAATTTTTTGTTCATATCTTTTTGGATACATTTTGATGCATATATACATATATAACAGATCCCATCCTTTGTCATTGATGTCAAAGGGGGAGAGATAGAGAGATGGAGAGATAGAGAGATGAAGAGATAGAGGTTAATAGAGAAAAACATTTTTGTGAAGAACAATTTTGATAGGGGGAGTATTCAGAATATTCAGTTGTAGTATATTGGAAAATGTTTTTGTCATGCATGTTGCCATCAATTCCAAAGGGGGAGATTGTTGGGATTATGGATCCTTAAAACATGAGCATGAAGTATGGATTGTTTGTGATGGTTGTTCCTATGTTGTCATTGATGTCAACATGTTGATAACTATATGAGAATTCTTCTTGGTTTACAAGAAGTTTCTCTCTGCTAGTAACACTCTTTTGTGATTGGTCAGTGTGTTGGTATTTGAGTCTATAATTCACTGCAAGATCTAATATGATTCTATTCTCTTAACCTAGTTTTATTGACTCATTTAGAAAGCTAGATCCTAGATCTTGAGACAATTTTTTGGTTGTGAGCGAAAGTTATCTCTAATAGAATTCAACTCTATTCTACTATTGTTCCTTCCTCGACATACCTGTGTGGGAGTGTAAGACCCCACTTTGCATGTGAATAATACAATCTTAATTTTGTTATATACTTATAGATGCTTAGATATATTTCAGGCAATGCATAGTGTGATTTCATGAAAATGTGCTTGTATTTCATTTTGAAATGTTTTATTATCATTGCCATGGAAGTATTAGGCACTTGTAAACTATGAATGTGAATTGGAATTTTAATGAAATGGTTGCACAATTAAATCTTATTTTAGTTACCAAATTAATGGGATATATGATTGTTGCTTATGATTTCATTGGTAATGTGTAGGAAAGAAAAGGGGTGCTAATACGAGAACACAGAACCAATGGGAACAAATTGAAAGACACCCTTTTGTGCTTATGTACTTGATTTCCTTATTTTGGAGCCGAGGGAAAATAGTTACTATGTTTATTCTTTTGGGTTGAAAGGTTATTTAATTGTGTCTTGTGAGATGTAAGTTGGGGTTAAGGTTTAGGAACCCTTATCCAAGTGTGAAACTCGGATAGAACCTTAAGTGGGACTTTAAAGAGGGTGGTTGGTCAATTTCTTGGGTGGGGATGCAAAAATAAACCCCCTAGGGTCTATACCATAGTGGTAGGGGTCAATTAGGCATAAAATAGTGCCCCTAGGACATGATTTGACCTTTGATAAGTCCTCATGATGGAAAGTGGCGAGTTTTGAAGAGAGAATGGGATGGAAAGATGGAGGGGTTGTCCAAGTGCATGTTTCCTATTTAATAAGGAAAATACTCTCATTGATAGAGGTAGGTACACTTCACATCTCCCCACCTAAATTTGCAAGTTGTAACTCCTATATAATTTAGAGAGGATGAATGAGTGGGGTGTTACCCACTTCTCCTCTTGGAGAACTTGAGTGAAGATGGTAGAAAGAAGGAGAAAAGGAGAGGAGCCCATCTCTTTGGCAAGATAGTGATGAAGATAGCTTGGTTTGGAGAGGGAAGATGGATAGAATATTTCAGTTTCATCATCCAAAGAAAAGATAAGTTCTTCATTTTCCATTTGCTCTTCTTTCTTGGTTGTAAAGAGGACCCATTGTATGGATTACATTTGGAAACAAAAAGTAAAGAACCTAGATGAATGTAAATTGTGCTATGTTTGTCTTATCCCTTTTGTAAAAATAAGGAAAGACTCCATTGATCATTGTGGAGCTAAAATAATTCTTGCTCGGGGGTATGGCTAGGGCCTACAAGGCTCCATGATGCCATTACGGTAGGGTGGAGAGCAAGCCCAAGCTTTTGGCATGTAAATTTATTGTTTATTTTTTTTATAGTATAGTAATGTTGCAAGTTTAAAAAGATGGATTTCACATATAACTAAGAGAAATTGGAAAGAGCAAGTTTCATCACTTGGAATTATATAATGGTTGTCTAGTAACCTGGTTCTTAAAAGTGAACAGTGGAAGTTTTATTGCACTAGGATTGCTTTCTAAAAAAAAAAATTAGTCAGATATGAAATGGAAAGAAATTGGGTATTTTGGCAACATTGGGAAGATATGTTTTAGTGTTTGTACTTAAGGTAAATAATGCATTATGTTAAAATAACTAGTTGGAGTGATAGAGTTAAATAATGAGTTACAGGAAAATGTTTTTGTTGTTATTGAGCCCCTTGTTATGAATGTATATCTATGCTTGCTTAATTCTGAAATAAAAATTTTAGAAAAGAGAGAAAGAGTGAACATATGTACACAATCAACAAGATTGGGCCCATAGGCCACCAAATCGATCTGTGCTTTCTAAAGCGACCCAGAAACAACTGCAATTCTAGTAGATGGTAGATGCAATAAATGGTGAGGTGTCAGTTCTTTTGTATCAGAACATCCATCTACACTGCAACAGAATTATCTTTTTGCCTTAAATTCCCTCTGCTTTCACCTTAAAAAGAATGACATTTAGTTCTATATCCTACCTTGTTAAAATTTACTTAATGTAGTCATCAATCTCATTAAAGAAATCGATAAGGGAAATAAATATTAACCTATGTGGATGTGGAGTAAGAAAAGTTAGTTTCAATGTAACTAGGGCCTCTTCGTAGTGGTATTCTTACATCGGCCTGCTCGTGCAAAATGAGTAAATAGATAAATTGAGGCAATAATAAGGCTCGCACTTGGAAGAATAGGGAATACTTTGGCCCTATACAACAAACTTCTTGTCTTGAGTACACATCAAATCTGATAGTCCTTTGCTTGCAGAACTGAGCAGTTAAGTATGTGAGAAAATAAGCATTTATGTACATGGATAGAAAACAGCAAAATGTGTGATGAGGGATCTATGAAGTAAATCCTATGGCATCGATGGACAAATTGGTAGGGCGAATAGAAGCCCTGCCAGTTCAAAATTCATCTCTTAAATAAATATTAGCTCCTAGTGGGCATAACACAACTACTGACCATATTAATGGCAATGAGTCTCATCTTGGGGAATCATGTATGATCAGCCATATTCCTGCAAAATACCAATAAATGGATTAGCTTCCATGCACCCTAGTTGAGTCTGCGATAAGTTGCATTCACATCGAGCCTATACTATAAGTCACGTGGAGGTACAGTATTGCCTAGTAAGTCGTAACTTGAGCTTTTACACAGGCATCTCATAACCGAGCAACAATGTTGTATCGTATATACCTCATGGTAACAAATGTTCTAGGAATGCAATTGGCAAAATAGGCTTTCTCACCGAACCATGCCAGCACGCTTTATAACTAATGTTAGTACCATCATTTCTTTTGCTGCACTTCAACGACATAACACCTTAGCCCTTGGCTGAAGCGATAATGCTTGAGCTCATGGTAGCAGTGGCAGGGCTCTCGACTTATATTACCACTTGCCTCTAATTTCCATGATTACCTCAGCTTGTATCCGCACCAGCTCGACAAATGCCTTCTTTTACTTTTCCTGCAGAAGAGTCAAACCCTAAGAGGCGTACTCATAAAAGCCAAAAAGGGCTGCCTCAGAACAGAGCGCTCAGCAAATTGAAACAAATCTTTTGTGTAATCTCCTACTTCCTCTAAGATGTACTTCCTTCCAGTCGATGTGTAAGAAGTTGAATAGCCAAGGTTGATTTCTCATTAAGACTACGCCATCCCCTCCACCAACACCAAGTAACATTTTAAGATATTAAATTGTATATGACATTGTTTTCCAGTACAATTATTGGGATTATAGGCCATCGTTGAGGTCACTACAATTTCCTAAATGCATGCAATAATTAACAGGAGAGGAGGAGCCACATCGTTTTACAATAAAATCTTCTGTCGGACTACTTGCATATTAAATGTTGTGGTGAGTATGGCACGTAAGTCCCTTCCAGGCAGGTCAATCACTTAACAACCCCCACCTCGAGTTGTGCAGGGATGAATTGTCTTAAAATTGAATCTCGACCGTAGACAATAAAAGAAAGCAACACTAACCCTCCTTGTCGTGTTGAATTGTGGAATGTTGAGCCATTGTTTGAGAATAGCATTTATTTACTGGCAGCGAACAAAATCTTCTCTATGACCCTCTCCCATCAAATCCTTACAGTACTTTTTTTGCAAATCTCATGCCTTAATGGTTGATGTGAGTCTTTAATTCTCCACCCAACTAAACTTTCGGCCTTCTGCAAAACTCTGTCCATATGCGTGAAATTACCTACTTCATTGTGTCAGAAATTGACCAAGGCAAGTTACCTAACCTCCTCCTTTAAACTTAGTAACCGCTAAGATAATAATATACCCTACTTTCCGTCGCGAACTCCACAGCATGCTGCTTGTCCTTGATGATGTTGTAATGGTGGGATTACTGAATTGTGCATCTGAATAGTAAATTTGAGTTGGTCGCCTCGGTCCTTCTGCACTAGCTCTCTGTCGCCAGCCTCAAGATCGGAGTATGGATTTTCTTTTAATCATAAAAGCTGCCAATAACCATCTTATTGCTGAGGGCTAGTTAAGGACAAGAATAATTACAGAGATGTCTGGTAAATTAAACAATGAAAATATTATGGTAGTTATGAAATAAATAAATATATATATATATATACCTTTACCTTTGTTGAAATTTCCCTCTTCTCCCAGCAGTCAAATGGTCTTCATAGCGATTAGGGTTTTCTTATTTCCTAATGTAATTTTACTGACCTAAAACTTTAATTTAATTCCGGTAAACTCTTCCCCCTCTTCCGTGAATTTTAAAATGGACATCAGAATATTAAGGTGTTGAAATATGCTCGGTTGAATTAATGGCTTTAAAGGTTGAATGTAAAATGGACAAGCAATGAAGTAAATATATTATATAATTGTTAATAATTTATTAAAAGTAAATCTTGAGTCATCGTCATATTTATAATCAGAAAAATATTAATGTTATTACTGCAGCAATAAAGATAATCATAATGTTAGTATTGATTTTCACATATCGTAGATCACTTGGAATTATTTACGTTAATATTAAGAAAGATTGGTATTAATTAGATCAAAGGAATAATCAAGTTAACACTATTAATCACCCATATATTATTAAAAATATTGTTTAGGGGGAGAAATGATATTTATAATGTCAAATTAAAATATAATTATTACTATAATTTCATAAATGATAGTTCTTGAAATTGTATTCTAAATAAATATTTATGATCTTTGTAAATTCTAGCTTTCATGGTTAACCTGTGCACTATCTTAAATTCACCTTTTGATTTATCTTGTTTAGTTTTTTTTTTGTTATATTATGAACGGTCGGTTCACTTAAAAGAATATTCCTAATTTACTTGTTATAACTTTAAATAGTTAGCATGCCCTTATTAATAATCATCAAATAATGAAAGTTACTAAGAATGTAAAAAAAAAGAAAGAAGGTAAATTGTAACCCTGAGATAAATACATGTACAAGTAACTAGATAAATAAATTTACTAACAATGTAAAGTTGTAAATTATAACCGTAAAATAAATACATACAATTAAATAGATTAAATAGAGAAAGAATTTTACTATGGGAGTGGAAAGGGTAAATTAAGAATATATATGCATATTATTGAAGTTATTACATAAATAGTATAATCACTATCAAGTGTTACTTAAATGATAGTTTACTATTATCTTGGCATAAATGGTTGATCTAATGATGTCACTATTATTATTGATTTATTGACTAAGCAATAACATGGTCTTTTATTTTGGGTTTAACTATGATTGGTTAATGATATAAAAGTTTATATACACATATATAGTATGCTTAATCTTGTTAAAATAACCCTAGAATTAATAATGGTATTTTGTTATAGCTAATGCATCTTAAAAGAAAAATTAAAAAAAAAATTCTTAGGTTTTCTAGATGAAATTTTCAGGCATGACATGGGAGACTCCACATTTTATTAAGGTGAATATTCTTATGTTGTGGTTTTGTTGATAGCCTCTATGTTGGTGGTATGATGGGAAATTAATGTGTTCTTGGATCCAGAAGGTGTTTTCTTTGAGGATTATTTGTTGGTTTGGAGAATTTTGTTCTAGTCTTGGCTAACTTAGCGTATGCAATACATTATGGAGACTAGTTATGTTTTATGGATGTTAGCCAACTTGGTACAATTGCACTACATGGATAAAATGTTTTATGGTGTTGAAAAAGAGAGTTTTGATTATTTTGTTTTCATCTAATTAGGCTGACCTAATTGATGATTAAGATATACTTGTATATATATAAGATGTTTTGAGGAATTGAGATAAGAGAGAAAGTGTGGAAAGTGGAAAGAGTGTGAAGTGTAAGTGAAAGGTCTGAGCCTAAATGATTTATTAGTTTTGGATCATAGCAAATTTGTTGAGTGACTGCTATGTTAGGCACTACTTCATATTCTGAACTTCATTGGAATTGAACCCTGCACATTGAAGGTGTATCCTATCAGTTCAATCTCTTGGCAATAATCCACTATCTTTGTATCTTGGCG
>VDFB02099564.1:0-33209 GCA_007258455.2 Sequoia sempervirens | reverse complement strand
ATTTGATGATGCAATAATTCTGTATGCTCCATCATAGTCATTATTGTTCTTTTGAATTTACAATTGAATAAAATACAAAGCTTGTTGCCAGTGCGCTGTAATGATCTTGTGAACAAATAAAATCTTGCAATCCTTATTGAGAATCTGTTATTTTCAAAATTCTATCAGTTCTAGTTGCATTGGGTATTTTACAGTCCCCAAAAAAAAACCAATTGTGGTACCTATACAAAAATCAATGATCATACTACTTTGTCTCTCTTTATGTCATAGATTAATCATCATTTAAATGTCAAGTCAAATCAATTATAGTCTTCCCCTTGTCAGGTTGCAGGGTTATCATGTTTTGGTCTAGTTTTTTAGCTAACTCTTGCAAAATGTCCAAGGTTGTATTATTCCAAAATGAAAAATGATGAGGATCCTCATTGATGATGACTGCAGCAATGAAATGAAAGTATGTAAATGTCTAATACTAAATCTATAACCTGCATAAGCCTATAGGCACTTTACTTTACATAGAGAATATTAAAAATAATTTCACTTCATGTTCAAAACTTGTAAAATAGCTCTTGAAGGATTTCAATCCCGCACCCATTTTTATGCCAAGCATGCAGATTATGTCTGTAATTAAAAGACATCATTTTGCAAGCTTGAAATTAGAGATAGTGCATTACCTTGAATTCAGACTCCATTCTCTGATTGCAAGCTTGCACAGCTTTAAAGAGTATCTGCCTAAGATTTTAAGCATTCTCTTTGACTGGTAATGCACTGTCTCTGATTTCAAGCTTGCACAGCTTTAAAGAGTATCGGCCTAAGATTTTAACCCTTAGCAAATCCTTTATTTTATCACACTTACTTTTTCATTCTCCACTTTATTTCACTCATGTCATTGCCTTCTCAAAGCTTTTGGTCACTTGTGTCATTTATGACTCCTTCATACACTAGCCTTTTCCACTTTTCTCAGATGTCATTTCTGCAAAGATTTTACATTACAATTGATTCCATATCTCACATATACACTACTCTATTGTATGAGGTGCTCCAACCGATCTTTAATTCACAACCTAAGCAAGAAACAGATGCCTTAAAGCTCAACAAACATAAACTTGATAAACAACATGCAAGCTTTCTACAGTTCATGGGTTAAAATCCCTATTTTATTTGCTCTCTATATCTCTATGCTATGGAAATGACCTTAAATTTCAAAAAATTGTAGCATTTATCTCTTTTTCTACAAATTTTTACGTCTTTTTGCAAATCCGATTTTTTCAAAAAATCGTGAACTTTTGGTTTGCCGATTTTTTCCCCAAACGATTTTTGCTGCTATGGTTTTCCATTTAAAGGAAAATATGCAAAACTTGTCTGTAGCTTTGATTCATATTTATTTAAAAGATTCAATAAGTTCATTCTAGAAGACAGTATATCTTTTATTAAGTTGCTGAGATATCAGTGTAACAACTAGCTGAATGCTAAAAAAAATATTGCTTGTAAATGGCACTACATATTGGCCTGGTTTTTCCCAGATTTAAATGAGAAATGACTATTATGAAATTATGCTGTGGCCTAACTAATATTATTATATAAAAATAAAGATATTTTTATTCGAAATAAATACTTTTCTCTGATAAGAAAAAGCCAAGTAAAAAGTAGATTGAAGTTTTAGTTTTATTTATGAATGGTGTAGAAGAATCTCGAATATGGCTAAAAACAGTGAGCCGAGAACAAATATTTATTAAAATAAAAATTGAAGGCTAAGATTGTGGTTGACGTCACCTTCAACTGTTTCAACAAAAGAAAAACAGCAAAAATTCAACAGTGGGCATGGTTTGCATCGTTATGCATCCCATCTCCAATAGTCTGCACCGTTGATATCTGAAGTCAGCTGGCTCACTTCACATAGGGAACACCTTCGGCGTAAAAATACTTAAAAAGTGGGATAAAAGCAACACCACAGTGACAAGGAGATGGGATTAACCAACTAAAACAAAGTGTGCACACATGTTAATTTGCAGCTTTTTAATATCCTGAGGGACCTACTCTCAATACATGTCAATATAATAAATATGTGGCTTCTCGTTTTTTTTTCATAATTACTATTGTTTATGTTGTACCATTAGAGCGGAAGAGACACTTGAGCTAATAATATAACAATATAATAATTTGACAATAATAGCATAGCCAATTGCACGATTATCAAATTGTATATTTGCATACTCCAATATAATATGACACTGTATCCCAAGGGCCATTTGGTAGCATAACTAAACAAAAACAGAAGATAAAACAGGAGAGCCCATTGTAATATGCCAACAGAACAACACTTCACCTTTACAAAACCACTTCCCAATGCTAGTAAGCAGTAAACACACCCTAACAATCAATATGTATGTTTCTCTCACACATAGCCCAATCAAAAGAGGTAAAAAATTTAGAATTAAAATTGAAAAAAGGCAGTTTTTCCAGGTGGGTTCACCTGGGTTCTGTCCGGGTTCTCCAAGGTTTGTTCCAGCTAGATCCAGGCCTATTTGACAGGACCCTGGCTGGACCCAGGTGTTTCAAATCAGACCCAGATCCGGCTAGTTTTTCTGATGAACTAGTAACTTAGGGATATATATATAACCATATTTTACACAAAATGTACAGACTAATTAATAAATACAGAATTGAGTACACACTACACTGCTGATAATTGATAACAGTGCCAATTGTCAAATAATAAATCTCCACTAGACCCTTCCCTCCACTGTCTGATAAAAAGGACCATCCCACAAAAAGCAGAGGTTTTAATAAGTTCAATTCATTCAAACCCTTAATGAGATAATGAGCTGTAAACTCCTCCTGATCAGCCCTTCTGTCATGGAAGTTTACATAAAATAAGAATGGGCAGTGCCCATTTAACAAAATTTAAATGGAAACATGTCTTCAACAAAGGGAAGATTCCATGATACCATCTACATACCCAGATGCTTTTGAATTTTTTAAATGGCATTGGGGCACACAATGGGTGTTGGATTGCTGCAAAGTGAAGGGCAATGGGTATTGGAATGTTGTGAAGGAGCGATTTGAGGCCCATTTAACAATTACACTGCAGTTTTGATGCTAAGCTGTTTCTGGTTTCTAGGGTTTTCAGAATTTTGAGGCCACCTTTTTGGTTGTGTTAAATTTGATGCCCTTGGTGCATGTCCCAGCATCCCAGGACATCACAGGGATGTCAGAGACAGCCTAAAGTCCTCCCAGAGTCCCCGTAAATGAGACACATCACAAAGAACATCCCCAACATTGGGGAGATGTCCCCTTCAAAATCTGCAAAAGAAAAGGCACATAGAGGGAAAGTCTGTCCCTGTCCACCATCCCCAAAACCTTTTAAAAACCCCAGGAAACACTGGATTAGACTGAATTTAAACAAATCAACTTCTGCCTGTCCAGCACTTATGTATGTCGAGTTCCCATTGTAAACTGAGATTTTAGTTTTGAAAATGGTAAAGCCAACGCTTGGGTGGATAAGCAATTTAGAGTTATCTAATGACTCAGTGGGACCCAAACTCATAACCAGTGAGTGAAAATTCACTGCTATATTGGAATTTAGATTTATTTAAATTCATATAGGAGAACTAATTTGCATATGTCCATCCTTGAAAGTAAATCAGGCCCTAATTTTTTAAACTTTTAAGGAAAATGTCTTAGCGGACCTGATTACTGTAGGTAGGTAATTATTAATTCAAGTAATCAAGCAATATAGAGAATTAAAGTTATCAAAAGTTGCAAAAAATGCAATGGTAAGAAGAAAGGCAAGCATGAAGGAGAACAGGGTTCGTAGTCGGATTGGGGCAGTGCATGGCCGCATAGCAGTTGCTTCTGGTGTGATGACGGAGAAGCAGACAGAACAGGGCAATGACAAAGGCCAACTTTGTTTGCAGTTCTTGTCCAGCAGTGGATGGTTTGGTCCTATGTCACAAGATTTGTGTTTGTGTTCAAGTTCGATGAGGATAAAATTCAGAACAAATTCATCAACTGATAAAAAGGGGGCAAAATTCATGATGAAATTTGAATAATATAAATCTACTATTAAAATATTAAAGTTCAAATATATTTATATTTATTAAAGTATTATTGTAATATTTAATGGTCATCTTAGTTGTTAGTTAGTTGCTAGTTTACTTTCAGTTAACTTAGTTTGTTTTAGTTAGTTTTAGCAACTTTCAGTTTATTGTTTTTGTTCTCTTTAGTTCACGACTGTTTCTTTTTAGAAACATCGTCTTGTAATTTATTATATAAGTAGTATTTCTCTCCTTGTTTTATAATGAATATCGAATAAGATCAATCAATTACTATTTCATGGTATTAGAGCATAGGCTCATTTTTTGGCGAATTTTTTGAGCAATAAAAATTTGTGGCTTTTTCTAAGAAATTTTTGGATTTTTGAATTGAAAGTTACCTCGGCTGTTAAAAATCACAAGGATTTTTTTCTGAGCATCGAAGGTTTTTTGGCGAATTTTTTAATAAAAATTTGTGGCTGTTTACCTTAAGTCTTTTTTTGGAAAAAAAAAATCAGAAGTTTTTGTTCAATTTTGTAATTAGAAAATAAAAAATTGTGGGTTTTTGAAGGAAAAAAATTGTGAGGGTTTCTTTGTCTAGAAATCACAGTTTTTTTGCAAAAGAAATTCAGGGGATTTTCATGGAGGAAGCGCAGGTTTTCTCTAAGGAAATTCGCAACCTGTTTCTTTGCAAAATCGCGGCATCTTCTTTTCTGGAAATCACATCTCTCCATGCAGCAAAATCGCAGAAGATTCTTTTTCTTAAACATTGCGTTTGTTTGGAGGAAAATTGTAGATTTTGTCATCTCATAATTGCAGATTTTTTCCCAGAAAGATCGCGTGAGGGTTTTTATTTTGAAAATTTCGTGAAAGTTTTTTTTGCTGCAACGGATCTGTTTTCTTCTTGCCGCAATGGGTTTGTGAGGGCTTCTTACTGATCACGCAACCTCTTTTTGGGTTTTCTTCTACGACTAGGGTTTCTATGACCTGAGAAAATCATGACCTGATGTTTTTGACGAGTTTCAGCAAAGTCTTGTGACATTTTTTTCTCTGGAAAAATTTGTGCCCTGAAGTTTTTGACATTTTTTTCTAAAAAAATTGTGCTTGAATCTTTGATGATTTTTGGTGGAAATTTGTGCCTCCTCTACTGCCTAGGGTTTTTGGGTGAAGTCTGAGTGTTTGACAGAGTGGCTTAAGTTGAAGAATTTCAATATTTTTCTCGATTTTTGGACAAAATCATGGGTTTTTGAGATATTGTTTTTTAGCAATTTTTTACAAATGGGACCAACTGATCACCTCAATATTCGTGCCAACTAATTACCTCGCTTTTTGTGCTTATGGAAAACAGGAGGGATGGCGTCTTTGGCCAACATTATGTTGGAAGGTAGCTAGAGGTTCAATGGTAAAAACTACTACACATGGGAAGCAGAGGATGCTTACCATCTTCGAGTACCAATGTTTGGATTCACTTGTTTGGGTACAAAAGCACATCCCACAGTTGCAGGAAAGGATCAAAATAAGTATGATGGAATTAATTGAGAGGCGGTTATGCTTCTCAAGTTATCAATCACTGATGAGATGCTACTGGAAATACCATCTAATAAGTCTGTTGCGGAGATCTAGAAACACTTGAAGGATCTTCATGAAACCTCAAACAAGGACAGGGCTTTCTTCCTAAAGAATATGTTGTTTTCCATTATTATGGACGACAAGATGTCTTTGCAGGATCACCTAATGAAGATCAAAGACATTCGCGATTAATTGGAGGCCATTGGTCGCAAACTGGAAGAGAAGTCTATCATGGTGATCACACTAAAAAGCTTGCCACAATCCTACGAGCACTTCATCGAAACTCTCAACATTGCCTCCCCCAATGTTGACCTAAAGTTTGATGAGTTGTGCAACAAGCTCTTGCAGCAAGATAGGTGGAAGAAGCAGTTTGGGAGCAGCAATGAGTCTCCTAGTGTTGAACAAGCATTTACTGCCAAAGATGGCAAAGGCAAGTCCACTCAATAGAAAGGACAAGGCAAATCAAAGGATAGCTCCAAGAAGTCTTTCGCATGCCATTACTCTCCTTGTTTTATAACAAATATCGAATAAGATCAATCAATTAACATTTCAATATTAATCTAAAAATATTAAAATTTAATATAATATATTGAATTTAAATACTAAACTAAAAGTCTAAATAAATATAAATATACTTAAATACTAAAATTAGAGTTAAATAAATTCTAATGTATTAATAAAGTTATAATTCATAAATATTAATATATATTATATAAATAAAAAGTTAATATATAATAACAAAGTTATATTATAATAAAGTTATATTAATATATTACTATTTTTTAAAATTATTAACATTATGTGTTAAAAAATTTATTTCTAAAATTTAGGTTAAAAAAAGACTTAAAAATAAATCAAAAAAAGAAACAAAAACATAATGGAAAAACATAAACATGTCCGTATTTTTTGTAAATAGAAACCGCCAACACCACTTCTCCTCAAATGCCACACAAACACTCCAAATTAGTGAACAAACAGTTGAATCTCCTCAAATCAGTGAACAAATGGCTTCAGATCCCAAGAAGTTTGAACAAACATCTTCAGATGAGTGAAAGAGGAAGCAGAAAGGGCAAAACGAAGACCAGCACCATCAGATCACATGAACAAACACTTCAAATCAGTGAACAAGAGCGCGGAAGGGCAAAAAGCAGACCAAACATGATTAACACACCACTCACAAGAAAAGGGCACAGACAACCCTCCCAAAAACACAATGATGAAAAGGCAACCACCCATCAGACAACCCTGGCAAAAGGCAAACAGAACCCTGGAAAAACATGAACAAAAAGCTGAGGATATATTTGTGCAGAGCTTGAGGCATTTTCTATCCACTAGATAATGCAAAACCCTGATTTAAACCTGTCTTTTTAACAATTTTTTCAAGAAAATCATTCAAAAATTTCTAGTCATATTTAATGCCAATTTTTAAAAATCTTTGGGGTTTTTTTTAGATTCACCGGATTTCAAAAAAAAATTATTAGATTCGGTGAACCCTGTGACATATGTTTGGCTGCTTCTAGCACCATTCTACTCCTGATAAGGCTGCACTGCAGTTTGCTGAGCAACAGGTTTATAAGGAGTGTAAAAACGCTCTCAATCCCTTCCACTGTCATAGCACATACTGCAAATCTCGGATTTCAAATGATAAGGGAATTAAATAACTGATGTTGGTTAAAGTTCTTCTAGGGGACGCCTCAAATTTTAGCAAAGATGTTCCTCTTTCTTCTGGAGAAAGGAATCAAACTTCACCTTCTTTATCTGGGAGATACCACAATCAGTTTGGCTGATGAGGTTCTGGATCTTCATATTTCTGATGAGTGTTTATAATCAAATGCAGGGGACATTAAAAGTAGACCTCTAGTGTGTAGATGCATGGGAAAGAGACCAACTTATTAGGAATTTGTTCAGTGAATGAATTCGGTTTAGAACAAAGTCATGGAACCCTCTCTCTCGATGTTGGATAAAAATAAAAAAGCTTGTTTAATTTCAGTCTATTGAGGATTACGAATTTGTGTGAAAAATGGCCCTTAGTTCTTTGGAAGGGCTGATGTCTTTGTGAGCCCTTCGACACCCTTTTTGGATCCTTAGGTTCTAAGGTGGGTTTGTCTGTATAACCACCATTTGGTTATGAGAGATTTTGTTTTGACTCAAAGCTTAGAAGAAAAGGTGAGAGATTTGTCATTCCTGAAGGATTTTGTCCTCTCAGGGTTCCTGGACTCAATTTGTGAATTTTTAGGGACTGCTTCTCAGGTGTTTTGCTGCAACCAGTTGGGGCACAAGATAGCAGAGTGTCCTTCTAAGAATTCCTTGGGTTCTTCTGTTGTCTGTTTGCAGAAATGGATTCAGAAATATGGTAGTTCAGATGTGGATTTTGTTTAGACTTTGGAGAAACCATAGCACTTTCTGGCTGAATATATGTTATTTCTTCTCCACTCCTTAGCAAGGTGGAGGGAAGTCAACTTGGTAGGAGACTCTCAAAGAGTGGGGGCTTTGATCAGCTTGAGGTTTCTGTTCCACCAAATGCAGAGGGCAACTTGTTGAAGGTTATTGATGAAGGGAATTTGCAGGATTTGCAGGATTTGCAGGATTCACGGAATTTGAAGAATGTGGGACGTCCAGGATTTTAGGGAAAAGGAAAAAGATCAGTCAGCATCCACAGACATTTTAACTATCTGTCAGAGAGAATGTGAGAAGACTGAAGCTAATTGTGGGCCTGTAGCAAAGCGTAGAGGGAGGAAATCAGAAGCAGAGAGGTTGTGTTTGGAAGCCAAGGATGCAATTGGTGATGGTTATCAGTGAACTATGGAGGCTTTTCTTTCTCATTTGAGAAGAAGGTCGCTTTTGACACATGCTTGATTTTTTCTTCTTCAATGAATCTTTGATGATCAGCATTAGAAGATTTGAATATCTTATTGTCTTTTAGTTTTTCGGGTTTCTCTTTAGAATGAAACCTTCTTTTTTCAGAGTGTCTCTCTTTAGTTTCAATTTTGTGTGTATGCATCTCAGATTTTTGTTCTCATGGGCAAGAGCCCCAATAGACTCCCTTCCTTACAAATCAAAATAAAATATCTTCTTCAGTGAAGAATTTGTTGAGTCTTTGATGATCGGCATAGAAGATTTGATTGATTATCGTCTTTTAGTTTGTTAGGTTTCTCTTCAGGATGAAACTTTCTTTTTTCACAGTGCCTCTCTTTATTTTCAGTTTTGGGTGTATGTATCTCAGAGTTTTGTTGTCATGGGCAAGTGCCCCCATAGACTCCCTCACTTACAAATCAAAAAATATATAGAAAATTAAAGATTAATGCAATGACTGAGTGGGACACAAACTTGTGAGCAGCAAGTGGCAACTACATGCAACAATGGAATTAAGACTTTAATATAAAGATTATAAGAGAAATGAAATACATAAGTTCAATGGACTATTATAGAGTATGAAGGGCTCTGATTTTCAAAATTGTTAAGCAACAATGCCTAAGTGGATCTGAACAGGGTTCAAGTTATTAGGGTAAGCAAATAATATAAAGTTATGTAATGATTTAGTGGAACTTTAAGTAGTAATTGACTGATTGACAATTGACAGCAGAATCATACAAAAATGTAATTAAATCGAATGTAAAAGAATTGTTTTCCTTATTTCCAACAGGTGTTGAATCTCTGGTAGACAATGTGATCACTATAAAGACAAGCCATACCAGAGTTCGAAAGACAAATGAGGCCCCAACTATCAAAATTGCTAGAGACAAGACCAAAAGGGACCTGAGAAAAGTAAGCAGGTAAAGTAATTAAGGTAAGCAAATAAAATAATTATGGTAAGCAAGAAGAAGAATGTAATGACCAAGTGAGACTTCAATTCATGTCTGGTAAATGATAGTTGAGCGTAACTTTGGAAATAAATTGAGAGTAAAAAATAGACTTATTTATGTCCCACACACCATGGATGGTATAGTGGTCATTGATGTCCTATTTTTTTAAATTGTAAGAGAAAATGCCTGATTGAATCCAGACAGGGTAGGAATGTCCATTTCTTATGTTCAAAAAGTAATATTGGGCAATCTGATGATTTAGCGGGGTGCAAACTAATGACCAGTGACCAGGAAGTCACAACTGCCTGCATAATGGAGTTTAGACTAAGTTATGTTGAATGTAAGAATATCACTTATGTCTAAAGTGCCATGATTAGACATATGCAGAGCAGGCAAATGATGCCATCGGCGTAGGCAAGTAATACAGAGTAATCTACTGTCTCAATAGAACTGGAACTAATGACCAATAAATGGCAGTTGACGGCAACATTGGAACTAAGATTTAATAGATCTAAAGAAAAAAATTGAGTTCAGCATGTCCAATGGGCCATGGTCTAGGTTAAGGCAAAGCAATCATGATGATGCTAACCAAATTTGAGAACATGCTCCTCACATCAATGTGATTGTATTAAATCATTTCAATTCTAAAGATGATCTAAGCCTGATAATACATTCTCAATGGGATGAGTGGCAGGTGAGCATTAAAAGATCTCCTCCAACAGAAATATTGATTATCAACATCTTTGTGCATGGTTTTTCCACAAACTATTTTAGTCTTCAATTAAACAATGTGGAAGCTTTAAGTCTCTAATCCCTACAAGTCTTTACCAAACCAAATTTGAAAACATGCTCCTCACATCAATGTGATTGTATTAAATCATTTCAATTCTAAAGATGATCTAAGCCTGATAATACATTCTCAGTGGGATGAGTGACAGGTGAGCATTAAAAGATTTTATCCAACAGAAATATTGATTATCAACATCTTTGTGTGTGGTTTATCCACAAACTATTTTATTCTTCAATTAAAGAATGTGGAAGCTTAAAGTCTCTAATCCCTACAAGTCTTTACCAAAACAAAAAGAATAAGAACTTACGTGGAAGAAATTGAGAACAGAGGCCAATTCCCACATGTTGCGAAGCAGCCATCGTGGCTTGTGAGGAGGAGGAGGAGGAGTCGTCAAAACTGTACAGAAATCCCTGTCTTCACTGTTACTTTTGCGGGGGGTGGGACGTTCAACAGTTGGTGCAAGGGGCGCCAAACGTGCAGATGTCTTGGCAGTGCAAGCCCGTGCCAGGCGCCGCTTCCTATCCTGCTGCTGCTGATCTTCTGCATGGGACAGGCCTCCACCTCCTCCGTCCAACATAATCATCACACGCCAACAAACCCTCTTATTAGCCTGCCAGACTGTCTTCTAGCGGTAAACCGATGGGAGTTTATTGCAACTAGACCAACTTCAACTCTCAGCTAGAAATTCTCTGCACTGTTCTCTTCCGGTAAACTAGTGGGAGTTTATTGCCACTGGTCCAAGTTCAACTCTCCGCTAGAAATCCTCCGGACTGTCTCTAACGGTAAATTGCTGGGACTTTACCACCACCAGTCCAAGCTTGATTCGCAGCTATAACTCCTCTGGCGGAAAACTGGTGGATCTTATCACACGTGGTACAAGTTCAATTATCTGCTACCAATCTTCTGACGGTAAATTGCTGGGAGTTTATCAACGATAATCAATTTTTTATTCTCAGCTTTAAATCCTACAGCAGAAAATTGGTGGAGGATATCACATGTGGTCCAAGTTCAATTCTCTGATAACAATATTCTAGCTGTAAATTCTGGGAGTTTATCACCGCTAATCAATTTTTTATTCTCGGCTAGAAATCCTACTGCAGAAAATTGGTAAGAATGTATAGAGGCTCATCCAAATTTGATTCTCAGCTGTAAATCCTCTGGCAGTAATTGGTGGGAGTTTATCATCACTAGTCCAATTTCTATTCTCGGCTACAATCCTCCATGCCTAAATTTGTAGGAGTTCATCACCGCTAGTCCAGAATTCAATCCCCGGCTAGAATCTTCGCACCATCTTAGCCCTGAAATCCTTCCCGCCCACAAAAAGCTAGTCCGCCTTGAAAAAGAAAAACCTTAAATCTTCCAATTATTAAAAACCGAATCACAATGGCCTTGATTTCAAATCTCATAGACAATGTCTTTTATCCGCAAACCCTCTTGCAACAATTTATAGACTGCGGAAAACTAGAAATCTTTAACAAAGACCAATAATGTTCGGCATTGTAAAGGCTTACCACCACTGGCCCAGGTTCGACTCTCCGGGCCGCTTGCAGGCTGCGAATTTTCAGAAAATTAGCCGAACAGAATTAAAACCCTAAGAATCCCTGCCCTGTTATTGAAAGCAGAATCACAGCAATTGGCTTGTTTCCTTTCGCTCTATTTTTTTGGCACAAACCCTCTCACAAAAATTTACGAACTGCCGAGGCACAAAATCTTCAGTACAGAACAACGACGGCGACGACGACGTTGTTCGGCATTGCTTCCTGTAAATCCTTCACAGAATTTATTTAAAAATTGGACATGAAAAATATTCTGCGGTTGAAAAGATCCTGCTGACCAATTTGGCCTCCTTGGATTTAACTTTCTAACTCTATCTTATCTCATCTGGAAGGGAGTGAAGACTCGCGTCGAGAGATCGAATCACGGCAAAAGCGAGGGCTGTGCAGAAGAGGCACAGGCGCGACCATTTCTTTCATTGTTTGGCAGCGTGCAGGCATTGTAATTGCAGAGAAGAAAAAGACATTAGAGAACCTAACCCGCCCGCCGCGAGAACAATATTTTAACCCTAGTTAGCTGCCTGCCTTGGCTTACGGTTTTGCCTCGGTCTATGTGCCTCGACTAGAGGTAACGGCGAGTGGAGAACTATCCTCTTGTTGTTTGAGGTAGGTACCCAGGTACCCAGTACCTTTGTGTAGTTCAATGATTAAAAAGGGTTGTATGTTTTTTTTTCCTTAGGGTGTGGAGGAAAGGGGTTAATGTGGTTATAGGGGACAAGACCTTCTAGTTGAGAATCTTAATTTCGTGTTTTTCAAAATCTTAGGTGAAAATTTTGAATCACTATTAGAGGTAAGATTCATCATATAATTCACTATATTAGTCTCTTTAATGGAAGGTGTCTTTAAAATTAATTTATAAAGATTTAGTTTATCAAGAAATCTTTATTAGTTTGTCCATGTGTCACTAGGTCTTTTTGTCTAGGCCCTAGTGGCTAGATTTGGCACATGGGCAATTGACATCACCAAACGGATGGGGAGTTAGTTTTCGCACACGAGTGAGGATTTCTTGGACTGGCAACATCATTTATTGGGCATAATTCCCTCTCGATTTCGGTGGCTAACTCAATTAAAATTGGATTTTCTCGAATGAAGATGGGACATCCCTTGACAGTTGCTTGGTTTGGGAAGTGACATGGGTGGCTACGGTCTACGGCAAAGGACTGCATTGGTATTTAACAAGATTGGCAAGTATCTAAGTTTTATTGCCACCCTCTTGGAGTCATTTGCAGATAGTCGTGCCTGGGATGAGGATGGTGCAAGGGTAGCAACTCATGCGAATTAAACACTCACTAGTTATAATATTCTTGGCGGCTGGTTTCTCTAAGCATGTTCAAAATGGATACTCCGATGAGGCTTCGTTGCTCCAAGAAACAAGTAGCATTATTGGGCTTCATCACGGATCAGAGGTTGAAAATGATCTGCCACAACAAGGACATACTTTGCCTCAAAGCAATGTGAATGGTGTTAGGCAGGCCCTTTTGCTTCTCCTCTAATAGGTTTCGGGCGAATTGTGACATTTCTTCATGGTTTCTTGCCACTCTTTTGGACATGAGAATCTCCAAGGTTTGTTGCTTGCTGCTACTAAGGATGGTGTTCAAAGCAACTATTTTGGTGGATGATTTGGAGGTGGTCACGGTTGCTGAATTGGGGGTCGAAATCCCATTGCCATACGACATTGAAAGAATGTTCAGACTTGAGGTGGAGGTGGAGAGGCATCCTTTTATCCTGAATATGGATGAGAGAAGCTTGGCGTGGCATAGACACTGGGCCACGATTGGATATATTTTCTTGTCACAGGCTGGGTGTGATCGAGGTTCAAGGCATACAATGGTGCAGGGATTTTGTTGGAGTGGTGGAGGCCAGCAACTTCTATGATGAAGACGAATGACAAGGGCTTGTGGTGTGTGGTGTTTGGACTGTAGTGTTTGTTACATCCTTTTTTTTTATGACTATGTATGGGGTAGCTTAGGGTTTTGATGTTAGGGGTGCTTAGCAAAGCCTATCTCTATGGCCCTTATTTTGGGTTTTGTACCTATGTGCTTGTTTTCGAATTAATATACTCTATGCAACCTCGATTGCATTTTACAGATCAAAAAAAATAAATCTTTATTAGTTGAACATTAAAATATTATTTGTTATTAAAATATTTTTATATAACATTTAAAGGGATCTTGCAAGTTAACTTTATAACCATGTAATGATTATATAGAATATTGTTGAACCTCTATTTTTTATAAATGTGACATGGACTCTTATCTATCTATAATTAAAGTTTAGAGGTATGACTCATCATATAACTCACCACATTAGTGTGTCTAATGGAAGGTGTCAAGAAATTTTTATTAGTCAAATGTTAAAATACCATTTGTTATTAAAAGAATTTCATTTAACACCTAAATGATCCCAAAAAATTATAATAGTCATTATTATTATTGTTCACACACACACATGATATTTACAAAATAACTTATTTACAACACAAATAATCATAAACCTATTTCAATTTTACTCTATATAAGATCCACTCCCTCATACTCCAGTAAAACAACTATTTAAACTCTTACCTTAAATCTCTAAGAATTGTCACCAATACTATTGATAGTTTATTAACAATAAATTTAATGAAAATTTCCAAATTCTAATTTCATTCATGTTTGTATACTTTATTATGTATCAATACAATTAATATTTTATACTTCATCCTATAAAAAAAAAAATTACTCTTTAAATGTCAATACCTAAACCTAATTTATTACACCCTGAAATCTAAATTGTTAATGTCCTACCTTAAATTACTACACCCTAAAATCCAAAATGTTAATGTCTAACCCTAAAAATCTATTTGTCTTGTTCTTTGTTCCATTTTCGTCAAACATTGTGGTGTGGAAGAGCATGGAACACATGGCAACACTTAGTATTTTTCACTTAGTATAGAAATTTATTTTCATATGCCAAAGTTTCTTCTTAGTGCATAGTAGCCAAGTGAATAGGGAAATGAATCATTGAGGACCAAGTCACTCAAGACTTCACCTATCTTGAACTCAATTATACTGAAATAACATATACATGAAAAGCTTCTTGAAAGCTAGCAAGCCTTGATGGTGTGCCAAATTTGACTAGATGATAGAACCAAGGTGCAAGAAACCGTGGATCCATGGGACATTTATCATGTTTGCAAGTTGATCTCACCAAATAGTGTGCCAAATCTTTACTGCAACCATATATTGAAATCCCTTTTCAATGAATTTTTGGATTTTATGTGTGGTTATGTTGAATCACTAATTTTTATGGGTATGATATTTTTTTAATTTTTCAAGTATGACATTTTCTAATTTTTAATGTATTGGATTTTTATGTTGAATCAATATTTTTTATGTTAAATCATTATTTAGCTCAAGAATTATAGTTGGACCAAGAGTATGTTTGCAACCTCGGTTTCTAGGTAGTATACCAACCAATGGAGTCTTTGTATTTTCTACACATTACCAACAAGCAAAGCAATATCCTTGATGATCTAGACACCTTATGCCTACTCTCCAAATTGGTATGTTCATTATTTATATGGATAATTTTTCATAGAGATAAACCCTTATTTGATTTGTTAAACCCATATTGGATTCATTGCCCTAGTTTATTTGTTTTATTTGTAAATTTGATCCTTTTATTTCCAGTTGTTCATGTGGACTATCACTCCTTGGCTTTTACTACCATCTGACCTTGCCCTAGAGGATTAAAGCTAAGAGGATTACCATTATACCATTCTTATTAGGTGGTGCAACATGGAAGAGTAGAGGGTTTTGCAAGAAAGGGGCATTCACTCTTGATGTGTGCTTATAGAGTGAGTGAAAAATAACAATATTTTTTCTACTACCTTTATTGTTATGCCATTTATAGTACCCATTTGTTATTTTTTAAAGGTGTATATCCACACTGTATTTATGAAGGAATCTACAACATGGTTGTACAGTTATTGATACACATATAGTCTAGTTACCTATTCCACCAAAATGGTGGAGATAAGACTTAGAAGTCAATTCAAGTAATAAGAATCCAAAATGGTGGCAATGAACTTCTTCTAAAATCTTTGATAGAGTAGTTTTTATTGGTGTAACATAAATGATGAATATTCTAGAAAATATTTTAACTTGTTTGTTAAGTTATTGGAAATCACATACTTCATTTGTTTTAAATCCTATAAATTTTGGAAAAGCATACAAGTTTGTCAATATTATAAGCTTGTTGAATTTACTAAATCTAAAAGAATAGGGTCTTTTGAATATTATCACTATCCTTGAGGTATTTATATTGTATAATCAAGTGTCTTTACAATGCATTGTAGGAAAATATAGTTCAAACCAAAGGGGAAAGTTGGTGTACAAAAACTGTGTAGAGGATGACAAAGTCACAATTGATTTTTGATGAGATAAATTTCGAGCTCATTGACATACTAAACCATATTTTGATTTTTAAGATTTTTTATTTCATATTTTGTTTTTACTTTTAAGATATTTTAGTTTTGTTTATTTCAAGATTTGAGGTAAAAAAAAAATATGTTGATATAAATTATGTATTTTTATTTTATGTATGCATGTGAATATAAATATATTTGTGTGTGTATATTTATATGCACACGCATGTGCGCACACACACATATGTTTATATACACGCATGTGTGTAATATGTTTTTTAAAAAATTGATATTCAATTACTAATAAAAATTCAAGTTCGGGTACAATATATTGTACAACTACCAATATTTACAAGTAGAGCCCATCATGCTACATATCAAGTTTTTCAAAAAGAACCAAATCTACAATATTTCATAATATATATATATATATATATATATATATATCAATCTAATATATAAAAAAAAGAACTACTCCATTCACTGCCCTCCACTGTAACCTTGAGGCTCCACCTTTTTACCTTATTCATGAATCTTTCTGTTGGCTTAGATCTTGTTGGCTTTATATGAATCCACACCTTTAACATCTCTTTTAATTCATATCAATGAAGCTTGCAATTTTGATTCTGAAAATCAATATACTCCTCACTTTTTGCCCATGATGGACATTTACATCAATATTTTTAGTTGAATCTTCATCTTCTGAGACCTATAGTAGCTAAACCATAAATAATTTGAAGATTATGTGAACTAGTGATTTGTGGCAATTTGTGTGAAGATTCTATTTTTTTTTTTCAATTTTTTTGAAATAAATCATGAATCTTTCAACATCTCCTTTAATAATTGGTTTTAGACAAAACAACATTTTCAAAAGTAACGTTTGTGTCATACAACATAACTTTTTTTCTATAAATGATTAAATTTTAATTTTTGAAATATAGATTCTCAACATCAATATGGGAAAGGATATTTTTTCATAATTTTTTGTTGCATTTTTTTTAATTATTTTTTGAAGCCAATGTAACTATAATTTGGACATACATGTGTGTTGTACAACCTAAATTTTGTGTATATATCAAAATCTATTTTATTTTTGGGTGAAATAAGGAAATCAATATCTAGGGAATGGGTATTTTTGAAAAAATTTACAATGGTTTACTATTTTTCCACCTGCATAACAAAGAGCTTGATGTCGACAAAACCTATGTTTAGTAAAAATTCAAAATTAAATACATGATAAAATAAAAATATATCAAACTTATACTTGGTGGAAAGCTCATTTCAAAGGCTACAATCATGAAAATATAATTTTTAAATGATGTTATTTAATCCCTCAAAAGGTAAAGAAAAAGTAGTTTTTGCTAGCATTTTGATAGCTGTGAAGGAGACTCTATTGTGGACATGATTGAATACTAGAGGGGTTATATCCAAGGGGGTTTGATCTAAAGGGCTCTTATCTATCCCTCTTCAATTAAAACCTTTTAGATGGAGCCTCTCAAGACTTAAATCATTAGTTTTTTTTCTAAAAATAGTGATTTCAGGAAAAAATCAACACATCCCAAAAGTGAGACACAGTATTGTGGAAAAATCAACATCCTTGAGATCTATCCTAAATACAGATGTGGATCCTTCATCCAAAATCTTCATAAACATGTTAGTTAGAATCTTCAATGTTAGTATCACATGTTCAATAATATTCAAAGTTGTGAGTCTTAAAGCGGACTCAATAAGAGATCTTATTTTACCTTGTTATAAGTCCTCGTTTCTCTTTTTTCTAGACATTTCACAAAATTTCAGTAGAAAAAACAATCCAAAAAACATTCTTGACAACTTTTAAACCCTTAGCATAACCACACAAAATTTCATACCAAGACACATTGTTTATATAATCCCATCCCAAAACATTACCCGTGAAAATTGATCAAATAAAACAAGCAAATTTACATTTAAAAAATACATGATCAACATCCTCAATACAATTACAGATTGTACAAGCATTTTGGGACAAACTGACAACTAACTTTTTCAACAACAAAAGTCATCTTAAACAAAATTTATTAGGCTCAACCTTATTTGACCAGCAAGCTTTCAAAGTACCAAACCATTCTTTTTCCCCAAGACTTAGGTTCCAGACTTAATTGACATGTTTCAAAACATCATAGGATTCAGTCAAAATATTATAAGGCCAAACGATTTCACTTACAAGAAGGGGGTTTTGTTGGTGTGAATAAAGTATTGTACCTAGTTAATTCTTTACTAGGGACTTAGGGGACTTAGTTCACATGTTAAGTTTACTTAGGATATAAGCTTTCTTCTAGAAGTCTTAGTTGTCTTATTTTGAATTCATAGTTGTCTTATCTAGACTTTACATTATCCTAGGTAGTTATGGGTTAGTTGTCTCATGTGATAGGATTAAGACACTTGTCATGATCTTGTTTAATCCTATCTCTCATCCTTTCCTTTATAAGCAAGGCATATCTAGCATATTTTGTATTGCATTGTATTGCATATTATATCATATTGCAATTCTTGTTTGATAGAATAACATCTTCCATTGTTGCTTCTCTCTATTTCTTGTGGAGGTTATTTGGTGTTGCAGATTGAAGATCTTGGTTGCTCACTTCAACATGGTATTAGAGTTTGGGTCACAAGTTTGAACCCATCACTTGCATTGGGGTAGGCGAGAGGGTGATTGTTGCAAGGTGTGTGCCCTTGTTCTCCTTGTGTTGTGTAGCACAACGCTTGGGTTCGTGACATGGCTTAACTTCCTCTAGTGGATTCATTAACTTTGGCAGTTGTATTGTACATTAACAGGTCGATCTTTTGGTGCAACAACAACTGTCTTTCCAACAATTGGCAATAAGAGCAAAGCTCTCAAAATAGTCAATCCCTTCAACCTAAGAAAACCCCTTTGCAACAAGATGAGCCTTGTACTTGTCAATGGAACCATCTGTTGCATACTTGGTATGATACACCCACTTGCACCGAACCAAATTTTTTCCCTTAAGAAGAGGTACAAGATCCCAAGTATGATTCTTCGTCAAAGAAGAATACTCATTAGCCATAGCACTATCCCACTCTGGAATACCTAAAGCATCTGAAAACTTATGAGGATCATCTGAAACAACATGACTCAAAAGACCGATTCCTAAAGTCTGAGAATGAGTGCGATGAGTGTATGTGGAATCACCAACAAGAGGACCAACCTCCTCAAGAATAACACAATCCCATCATGGCCTAGTAGGTGAATGAGGAGGAGGTGGATCAAGAACATCATCAAAATCTTCCTCGAGTAGCAAAACATCATCAACTAAAGAAGATTGAGTAGGTTGTGATGAAGAAGAAGTCGAAGGAGGATCTATCTGTGTGAAGATCTTAGAAAACTAAACATCATGATGAAAATGAACCTCTCATGTGTCAGGATCAAACAATTTGTATGCCTTCACATCCTCACAATAGCCAACAAAAATGTACCGTTGACTCTTCTTCTCCATTGATTTATGCTGACCATCTGGAATGAATGCCCAAGCCTCACCACCAAATACTTTGAAGAAGAATATGTTAGGCTTGCAATGAGACCAAGCCTCCTCAGGAGTCATATTCTGCACTGGCTTGTGGGGCATACGGTTCTGAATATAAGTGGCACAATTGACAATTTCGGCCCAAAATGTTGGAGCCATGGACCTAGACTGAATTATACAATTGGCCATCTCCTTGAGAGTCTTGTTCTTTCTCTCTACCACACCATTCTATTGAGGAGTGTAAGGAACCGTGTGCTAATGAATAATACCATGTTCGTTGCAACAATCCTAAAATGCCTTCTTTTGAGTTGTTTTGTGAGCATCTTACTAGGGACGAGGCCAAGTTGATTAAGTTGGATGCACTACCTAGTTCTAATCATGCTCTAATGGCTTAATCATCCAAGGGTAAAGGAGAGAATAAGAAGAATCCCAGGACAAAATCATCTTCAAGTAGTGAGGCTCCCTCCAAACCAAAGTTGAAGAAAAATCATAAGTCCACTCCATCTCTTTCTTCTTCTATCTCTAAAGATTCTTCTTCCAAGTCTAAGAAAAAGAAAGGAGATCCTTGTTCATTTTGTGGCAAAACTAGGAATGATGCGGCTCATTATTTTAAGAGACTAGAAGTCTTAGAGGAAGTTAGGAAGAAGCATAACATTTCAATGCTTAATTCTTCTTCCATGGGTAAAGGGAAAGCTCTTTAAGCACGGGCCCTACATTCATCTTCAGACTACTGGATTCTTGATCCAGGTGCTTCACATCACATGACCAATTCACGTGATCTTCTTGATTCCATTGTTCATACATCCACTTCTTAGATTGTAGTTGGGAACTCTTCACATACTCCAATTTTGGGGATAGGCTCCATTCAGATGCTAGATGGGTGCATTAAGGATGTTCTTCTTGTTCTTGATATTTCAACGAATCTACTTTCCATATATCAGATTTTTCATTCTAGAGATGGGAAGTTAATTGAGTTTACTCTATAGAATGTGACTATTAGACAGTTGTAGGATCCTAAGAAGGTTGTTGCTATAGGGATAGTCAATCATGAGAACTATTTGTATCATTTTGATGGCTTTGAGTCTTCATTAGGTTCATGTTTTGTTGCTCATGTTGATTCAATGAGCAAGCTTTGACATGAAATATTTGGGCACTTGAACTATAGATATCTTCAGTAGATGCATGCACATAACTTAGTGGTTGGTCTTCCAAAGATCTCTTGCACGGATGGTGTTTGTCAAGGTTGTGTTCTTGGAAAGAAACATCAAGATCCTTTTCCTAAGGGTCAAGCTACATGTGCAACCACACCCCTTGAGTTGGTCCATGGTGATCTCATGTCATTCCCAACTCCTTCATTTTTCAAGGGCTAAGTATGTGCTTACTTTCATTGATGATTTTTCCTGACGTACATGGGTCTACTTTTTGAAGCTCAAGAGTGAGGTTATCACCATCTTCAAGACCTTCAAAACATTTGTGGAGAAGCAATCAAGTTTTTCTCTTTGACAAATACGCACAAATAATGGGGGGAGTATGTCAATCAGGCATTTTAGGATTTTTGCAGTGAACATGGTATTCTTCATCAACACATGGTTCCTTACACTTCTCAACAGAATGGTGTGGCAAAGAGAAAGAACAAGACTCTTAAGGAGATGGCCAATTGTATGATTCATTCTAGGTCCATGGCTCCAACATTTTGGGCCGAAGCTATAAACGGTTCCAATTATATTTAGAACCATATGCCCCACAAGGCAGTGCGAATATGACTCCTAAGGAGGTTTGGTATCATTACAAGCCTAAAGTATCCTTCTTTGGAATATTCGGTAGTGAGGCTTGGGCATTCATTCCGGATGGTCGACGTAAATCAATGGAGAGGAAGAGTCAACAGTAAATTTTTGTTGGCTATGAAGGCATACAGATTGTTTGATCCTAACATGTGAGAGGTTCATTTTTGTCATGATGTTCAGTTTGTTGAGACCTTCACACAAACAGATCCTCCTTCAACTTCTTCTTCATCACAACCTACTCAATCTTCTTCAGTTTATGATGTTTTTCTACTTGAGGAATATTTTGATGATGCCTTTGATCCACCTCCTCCTCATTCACCCACTAGGCCACGATGGGCTCATGTTACTCTTTAGGAGGTTGGTCCTCTTGTTGGTGATCCCACATACACTTTCCGTATTCGTTCTCAAACTTCATGAATCAGTCTTTTGAGTCATGTTGTTTTAGATGATCCTCAGAAGTTTTTAGATGCTTCAGATATTCCAAAGTGGGATAGCTCTATGAATGATGAGTATTCTTCTTTGATGAAGAATCGTACTTGGGATCATGTACCTCTTCTTAAAGGAAGAAATTTGGTTTGGTGCAAGTGGGTGTATCGTACCAAGTATGTACCAGATGGTTCCATTGACATGTACAAGGCTCATCTTGTTGCAAAGGGGTTTTCTTAAGTTGAAGGAATTGACTATTCCAAGACCTTTGCTCATATTGCCAAGATGGATTCTATTTTGTCTTGTTCTTGCTATAGCTACATCACAGGGATGGTCAGTGTATCAGATGGATGTGAAGAGTGCTTTCTTGCATTGGGATCTTCATGAGGAGATCTATATGGAGCAGCCACTAGGTTTTATGCAAGACTCTTCACTTGTTTGCAGCTTCGACGTTCATTGTATGGTCTCAAACAGGCCCCTCGGGCTTGGTATGAGAAGATGGATAGTTTCTTGCTTGCTTCTAGCTACACTCATTGCCATTCTGATCCCACAGTTTATACTCAAAGACATGGAGAGGATCTACTCATACTTTTTCTCTATGCAGATGATTTGATTCTCATAAGGAGTTATGCTTCCATGATTCAGAGTACACAACACAATTGATGAAGCGATTTGATATGACCAACCTTGGTCGTTTGCATTACTTCCTTGGTCTTCAGGTTCATTAGACTTCTAAGGGGATCTTAATTTTCCAATAGAAGTATGCTCTTGATTTGCTTCAGAGATTTGGCATGGCTGATTGCAAGCATGCCCCCACTCCTTTTAATCAAGTGTTGTATTGTCTACCAGTTGCACTACTCCTACAATTGATCCTACCTTGTATCGATAGTTGGTTGGTAGTCTTTTGTACTTGACATATAGTTGTCCTGATATTTCCTTTATGATTGGACTCATCTCTTGCTTCTCTCAAGAGCCTCATGAGAGTCATTGGAAGGCCGCCAAATGTATCTTGAGATACATTCAGGGAACTACTCATTTCAACATTCATTACACATCAAGTTCATCTCAAATTGTTGGCTTCGCTAACTCAAATTGGGCTGGTGATGTCAATGATCGAAAGTCTACTTTTGGCTTTGTCTTTTGCCTTGGTTCTGGTCTAATTGCATGGTCATGCAAGAAGCAAACTGGTATTGTATTATCATTGATAGAGGTTGAGTATCGAGGTGTAGTTCTTGCTAGTCAGAAGGTTTTGTGGCTTCTTCAGTTGATGGTTGAGTTCAAATTCCCTTCTACTCAACCCACTACTCTTTGGTGTGACAACCAAAGTTCCATTCATATCTCTCACAACCCAGTGGAGCATTAGTGTACTAAGCATATTGAGATCCACATGCACTTCATTAGGCAACTCATCCAGGATGGCGTTCTTAGCTTGGAGTATTTTCCTACAGATCAACAAGTTGCAAACATCTTCACTAAACCTTTGGCATCACCTCGTTATATTCAGTTGTGATTGATGCTTGGGGTGAAGGAAGTTGTCCTTGGGGGGTCTTGATGATTCCTCCTTCCTTCTTCAGTTTTCTTTGCATCTTTTTCTCTCTTTTGCAGAGGAGTTTTCTCCCATAGGGTTTTTCTCATTTTCTCTGTTTGTGAGAGTTTTTTTTTGTACATGGGAACCTCATCAAGATTTGTTGTTTGGACCCATCTTTTACATATTTGCATTGGTTTGTTCCTCCCTAATTTGCACTTAAGGGGGGGTGTTGGTGTGAATAAAGTCGTGTACCTAGTTAATTCTTTACCAGGGACTCAGGGGACTTAGTTCACATCTTAAGTTTACTTAGGATATAATCTTTCTTCTAGACGTCTTAGTTGTCTTATCTAGAAGTCATAGTTGTTTTATCTAGACTTTACATTATCCTAGGTAGTTATTTAGAGTTAGTTGTCTCATATGACAGGATTAAGACACTTGTTATGATCTTTTCTAATCCTATCTACCATCCTTGCCTTTATAAGCAAGGCATGTCTAGCATATTTTGTATTGCATTGTATTGCATATTGTATCATATTGCAATTCTTTTTTGGTGGAATAACATCTTCCATTGTTGCTTCTCTCTATTTCTTGTGGAGGTTATTTGGTGTTGTAGATTAAAGATCTTGGTTGCTCACTTCAACAAGTTTCATCCTTTCATTTCAAATTATCATAGCATTCAGGAATGAACTTTCCTTTAGTTGGGAATTGCAACATTTTTAGAGCTTTTATAATAACATAATAAGTTCTCTTGTTAGAATTAGGGATAATAAACTCACTTTTTAGTTATACCCAAGTTTTAATCTCATTATTGCTAAGAATATCTTGAAACTTTGAAACTCCCAAGTTCTCCCTTTTTTTTGCAGAGCACCCTTGCAATATGGCCAAGGATTTATTTTTATGAGAGATATCCCACCATATTGATCTAAAGTTAACCATTTCATTGTTAGTTTATTAACAACTTCACATCCAACCAGTTGATATGTAGTGCCCCTCCCATTTGCATCTTGTTAATGTGAGATTGGTGTTTTAACTTCACCATTTCTTCGTGATTGTTATGGTGATTATTTTATGGCTTTGATTAGTGTGTATGAATCACCACATGTTTGAGATGAGATTCCTCAACATGTCAGTTGGTGGCATTTTGTGTGTTTACATGATTGGTTTATTATTATGTTTCAATTCAGTGAAATGCATTATTTATGTTGTGATTAAATGTGATCCTCATGATTGATGTAAAAATAATTTATATAGCAGACGCATATGTTATTTTATGTTTTATGATATTGGACCTCGTTGGGATGATTATGTTGTGCTTCAGTTATATATACATTAAGGAGGTACCCTTGACGTGCATTGAATGGTTACACGTACAGGTTTATTTCTCCACCTTAGGGCAACACGGGTCTAAGTTACTCCCCAATGGTGGTTAATTCAAATATGTCACATTGGGCCCCTCCCTATCCATTCCCTGGTCGTACTCGAATCAAGTACAATATGTGTTATATTTGACCCTATGTGAACCAAATTCAAGTTAGGAATTATTCTAAAATCCCTATGTGTTGTGAAATGCCAGTGCATGCTTGATTTAAATAATTTATGAATTTCATGCTTTTTCATAAAATATTTAATAATTCATAAATTATTTAATAAGTTGCAAATTACATGATTTAATTGTATTTTAATCATGGAATTGGATTAAGGTGAATATTTAAATGATAGTTTAAAATACCTTTTTTTTTTATCTTAAATGAAATATTAGGAATTTAAATTATTCTTATAGTTATTATTAAAATAATCTATATGTTTTGGGAAAAGGGAAAATAGAATGAAAGAAGAAATGAAATTTAAATATTGTTTAATTTAAATTTTGAAAATTCCTCGGGTTGGGCATTGTGAGTTGTGTGGTTTAATTATCTTGTTTAAATTTTGATTTCTATAAAATTAAAGGAATATGCTTATATGGATTTAAATCATAAATTTAAATGATATATGTTATTCAAGAATGAATTTAAATGTGTAATTGGGATTTGGGGAAAATTGGGAATTAAAGGGATAGAAAATGAATTTTATAGTATTTGTTGTCTAAATTTTGGCCCTCCCTTTGTAAATGGACACCCCCATGTTAAATTTTGGTTAAGTTCTTACCTGAGTAGTATTTTATTAAATGTTTCTAACCCAAGCGATGTTTTCATTACTTCACCTAACTTCTCATTTTACTGCCCAAGTTCTTTCTTTCTCCATTTTCTTAAGCCTAGTAGTGTTTTGGGGTTTTGTTGTAACTTGCCACATGTTATAAGTCATTCTTTTAAATGTCTGTGGTCCGTACCCAAGGTTCACGAACTTGTTGAAAAGACTGTCGATAACATTTTTTAAATATTTTCAAGGCCGAGCGAGAGTTGAACTAGTTCCTATAACTACAACGATGATTTGTGTAGTTCTATGAACTCTCCACTTTATCACTAGAATGCATTTTCAAAGAAATTAAGAGGTCATAGTGCAAACTATTATGTTTACGTGCATTCCAGATAAACAAGAAATCTATCAGTACAAAAATGAATAAGATTCCATCCACATATAGCATAATTAAACCAAAATCGGAGATAGAATTGCTCATAATGTAGAGAATCGACACCAAAATTATAAAATGATGTACTTTATTATATATATATTGGTGGAAATACAAAATTTTCTATCGATTACACAAAAAGACGGGGAACTAGATAATATCAAAATGGAGATTCTTTCCAGGCACAAAAGGTGAACATCAACACATGGATTGCTTCTACCACCACTTGAAGGCACTCTATCTGGGCATGTGACAAAAGGTTCTTGTGCGACTACAAAAATTGGGCAAACAACCCCATGTTGTTTCTCACCAACCTTGTGCGAAGAAGAGTCACTGCTTCTTCAGTAGCTTCATGTTGGACTGTAGTTGTAATACAAATAGTGTCACCCACCAATCCACTCCATGGGTAGTTGCTAAGGTTGGCAATAGCTACATTCACGCGATGAAGAAACTCTGGTTGAACCAGTGTCTCTGCTACCCTCATTCCCTAGTCGCGATGCCCGGAGGTACGAATCACAGTGTACACGAAACACTCTAGAAGCATTACGTTGTACACATGAACCTGGTTTAGAAAGGTTTCCCCCAGTATGTTACACAATGCCTTTTCTTCAACCTCACTATCAACTATAAAGATCTCTTTCAATTGATCAGACAAATGCTTGAAAAGAGGGCTACATTTGATTTCTTCAATGACAATAAAGTCATTCATGGAAACTTCATCACTCTAAGCGCTCACCATGTTTGACACTGTAGGTTGGTGAAGTATGGTAGTTCCTATGGAATTTATAGAAGGTTGTCGAGACATTTGAGTTAAGAATGATCAAGGTGATAGGATGGTGCAGTCTAAATTAATGGTTGATATGACGAGAATTTAAGTTACATTCCCAATTGATTTTCTGGTTGGACAACTTTCACGTGTCTATCTATCATATCTCCATGACATTTGTTTAATGCTCAATTGGTGAGGTATACGAATCACTTTAGAATCAATGGCCACGAGGCGAGAGTTAAATCAAGAAATGCTCGAGAATTGTTTAAAGTCTTTTCACTAGTAATGTAATCATGCTAACTATTTATTATTTACCGATCATCGATTTTCAAGATAGACAATTAGGTAGCAAGAAAGCGTTACCACAATTGATCAGTAATAATTAAGAGGGAAATGCAACCCCTATATCTGGGTAAACAACCATTCATCAAGGGTTTGATCTCTGGAGAATGCACTATGTTGTAGCCGAGGGAGGAACATTATATTTGTTTTAAATTTTATTTTTCGATTATAGTAGCTCTCAATCTGTGAGTTGTGAGTAGAATGTAATGTTGATCATTCTAGCCTGTGAGTCATGTGTGTAAATAGAATACATTTTTTGTGTGAAATCTATTTGACTGCATTTATTTCGTCTATTGCAATTATGGGATCTCTTATTTCAGTTTGTGTTTGCTTTCGTCATTAGTCAACATGGTTTGTGAAACAGTCAATTGATGAACCTTAGGATTCATTCACATTAATCACATTTTTATGGGTTAATGTATGTTGCCTTATCGCTTTCTGGTTAAAAGATCATTCATCTTTCATTTAAATCATACGAGGGAGTTGTACCTCTCAATTCAAAGGAAAGCCACATATGCAATTGTGGTTTTTCTAGAGTTGTTAGCGAATTGATACTAGTGCTTATCAGGTAGGAGAGTCATTATTATTGGCAATATTTATCAATGGGCCAATTCATTCGCTAGCAATATTAAATTTGAAATTGGAAAAAGGGTAAAAAGGGTAAAAAGGAAAAAGGGGTTTTATTTCAAGATGTAATTTTATTTTGGGAGAAAACTTTGTGAGAGAAAAACCCTCTTTTGGGTGGAAATTTGATTTGTTGATTGGGAGTGCAATTCTTATCGAAATTTGACGAGGTTAGATTTGTTAGGATAGGAATTAGGAAGGGATTGTGCTTGCTTGTTTTCATAACTCCTCATTTGGTGTGCTTGGAAAATTTCACATTTTAAATTTTGAAGGGCATTGAGAAATTTTCCTTGTTTCAAATTCACTTCATCATCTTTCTTCGAGTTTGTTTATAGGAGAATGATTAGGGGAGTGTAGAATCCTCCCATCTCCTTTTATTTTGCAATTTGATTTGTAAATGTAGAGATTTGTTTAAAATTTCATATTTTTCAAAAATACGGGGTTACCATGCCCAATTTTTTGGGAAATGATGAAAATGTCAATTTTATCGCTTAAGGGGGTGTTGGGCGTATTTACAACCAAAGGGTATTCATAGAATTTTGACTTTTAAATTTTGAAATTTTGATGAATTTTAATTGTGGAATTGGGGAAAACCCGGCTTTTGCTTTGTTTTTAATAAAAGAGGGTAAAAACTTTATTGAATTAGATAACATTACAAAGTCCAAAGAAAGAAGCCACAAGGGGCCCAACAAAACAAGAATTAATTCACACCAAGAAGCACCTCATATCCTCAGCAACCCACTCCTCAAGAATAGGGGCCATGTCTTAGGAAGGTTGCCCCAATCATCCACATACCAAGAATCAGTCCTCTCGATGCCCATCTAGCCAGCCCATCAGCCACCCTATTCCACTCCCGCAGAATATGGCGGAAAACAATGGACTCCAAAGTAGAGCACATAGACACAATCTGATTGACAACCACAACTAGCTGCCAATTCGCATCCTCCAAATTTTTCTTATTCAACATGTCAATAACCACCTGAGAATCAGACTCACAAACAATCTGCCGCCATCCAAGACCAACCGCATGCTCAATCGCCAAGAGAATAGCACTCGCTTCCATAAGATTATTAGTTTGCAAACCACGATACACAGAAAAGAAAAAAACCACCACTCCAAGGCTGTCTCTACCAATACCACCAACCCCAGCATGCCCAGGATTACCCCTAGACGACCCATCCGTATTGATTTTTAGCTCCCCTAGAGCAGGAAGACACCAAAAGCCCTCATGAGCAACCCTCTCACGCCCACACCTACGATGCACTTTGCTCAAAACACTCCTGCCCCCTGTGACGAGACCCAGGGCATTAACAATGCCCAAGTCCCCAGGATCGATTGTCACAGACAAGTCACACTTTGCCGTCAAAGTCTCCTGCAGAGCCCCAAGAATACGCCTCCAAAGTTGCCCCATGAGCAATTTTTTATCCAAGAAAATTATTCTGTTACGCTCCAACCAAATTTTCCAAACAATCAAACTAGGACCAATGCTCCAAGCAATTTTAAGAAAGGAGGTAGTGGCAGGAGAAGAACCCTGTCTTTTCCAAAATCCTCAAAGAGAGACACGGCAACCGCAGTGGCTCCAAAAATTCCACCCGGTGATGCGGATAGCCTTAACAAAGAACACTAAAAAGAGATGAGATAAGCATTCTTTGTGACCACACAAAAGCATACATGGAGGGGCCTTGGAACTGCGTTTCCAAGGTATCCCAAGTAAGACACTTACCTTGAACCACGAGCCAAGAAAAATTACACTTAAGCCAAGCAAATATATTCAAACACAGCTTCCACCAGAGAGCCTGGGAGCTCCCAAAGGCACGACATCAAAACTGACCAGCCCAGAAGAAGCCCAGAAATTTTCCCTTGAATCAAGACCCAGTAAGCACATCCTCCCCATGGAGAGATGGGGAATGACTTGATAAAATCTTAGCAAGCTCTTGATGATTCTCCACCACACCACCAAGAGGCCAATTCGAGGGGTCCTTCCACCTGGACACAAAAATTTGACCCAAAGATTGTTGAGATTTGAAGTCTTCCACATGACTCCAACCCACCTCCATGAAAATCTAGCACAAGTCATGGAGGTGGGGATGAGAGGATACAATGGGTGGATGTCCATCCCAAGAATCATGCTAGAAGAGATCATCCTGACCCCCATTACAAATCCAAAAAAATTCTTGTTTAACCAGCTTGGCACCTCGTTTAAGGGTACACCCTCCCTACTTTCCACCGCCCCCAAATATTTAAAGGTCAAAATTTTAGCCCACCACATGTGTTGTTGTGAGCACCAACGCCAATACAACTTAGCAGCCAAGGCCTGCCCATTCAAATCTGTTTGTCGTAGACCAAGACCCCCCTCTTGCTTTGGCCTACAAACAATATCCCACTTCACCAAACTCCATTTTGCTATAGAAGAAGATTGCGGACCCGCAGTGAGAGGATTTATAAATATTTAATAAAACTTGAAGGGCTAAAGAACAAAGCATCTATAAGGGGACCATAGACTTTGAGGCTCCTCTACAATGAAAGCCGCAGGTTAATGACTAACCAATCTTCAAAATTGTCAAGAGTCTCTTGCCAAAACCTTTTGGGGAGAGAATGAGTGGCAAGAGGGATTCCGAGATAGGAAAAGGAAGCAAGCCAATATGGAAACGAAGAATACCAGCAATTCTCCTTTGGATAGCCTTAGGAGTATGGAAGAAATAGATGAAAGATTTCCCCTCATTAATGCGCTGCCTAGAAGCAGCCAAGCAACTGTCCAACACACTATGCCAGTTGAGAGCCTCCTCAACCTTAGCCCTACCCATCAAGGCAGTATCATCAATGAACTGAAGGTGAGACTGAGGGGGAATATCATCTCCCCAAATCCATCCCTGATGCAAGCCGCTAGCAACTTGAGCACGAATGAGCCTTCCCAGGCCTTCCGCAAGGAGAATGAATAAGTAAGGAGATAGGGGATCTCCCTGCCTGAGGATCCTAGAAGCACCAAATAGACAAGTGGGCTCACCATTGATAAGCACTGAAAAGGAAGATGAAGTGACACAACTCCTGACCCATTCAATCCGACCCTCAGTGAAGCCAAAAGCTCCAAGAATTTTGAATAGAAAGTTCCATTTAACATGATCATACGCTTTAGCCATGTCCAACTTGATAAACATAGATTTTTCTTTTGAGGATTCCATAGAATGGATGGTCTCAGCAGCAATAACAACCCCATCCAAGATTTGTCTGCCCGCAACAAAACCCCCTTGCTCCTTAGAGATTAACCCACCAAGCCAAAGTTTTAGCCTTTCCGCAATCAACTTAGTAATAATTTTATATGCAACATTACATAGCGCAATAGGCCTAAAAAGATCTAAAAAATTAGCCCCCTCCTTTGGAATAAGAGCTAAAAAAGTAGCATTCAGGGACTTCAACATTTGTTTATTCAAAAAGGATTCCTGGACAACCTCTAAGAGATCCAATTTCACCACTTCCCAGAACTCCTGAAAAAATTCAATTGGGAATCCATCAAGCCCAGGGGCTTTACCTTTCTTCATCTGGAACACAACATTCTCAAGCTCCGACAAGGTAATAGGAGCAAGCAACAAGTCATTCATCGCATTAGTCACCAGCTGTGGGATACAATCTAGAATCCTTGCTTCATCCTCCTCCGTAGGAGGCGAATCCTCATAGAACAAGGTAGAGAAATATTGAATGTATTCAGCAGAAATAGAAGCGGAAGAGGACAAAGTTTCCCCATCAGACAACAAGAGAGAAGAAATAGCATTACCTTGTCTCCGGTCTTTAATTGAGTTATGAAAAAAAGAGGTGTTCCGATCACCAGCCTGAAGCCATTCAATACGGGACTTCTGTTTCCAAAAAATTTCTTCTCTTAACTCCCATTCCTCAACCTCTTTTGTTGCAGCAACCTCTAATGAGCTCAACTCCTCCGAGAGGCCTTGATCACGAATTTGCCTGGTAATTAGGTCCAGATTATCCTGCGCCTTCTGTTTTTCCTGGAACAAATTACCAAAATGCTGCCTATTCCATCCTTTCAACTTGTATTTAACATACTGGAGCCTCTTTGAGAAAGAGTACATAGCAGTGCCATGTGCTGGCTTCCCAAGATCCCACCAGCCAGGGAGCAAATCATGGAGAGATTCATCCCTGAGCCACATGAATTGGAACTTAAAGGTCTGTCTAGCACACCATTGAGGCATATCAGCCACTAGCTTAATTGGCCAATGGTCAAAACCTCGACCATCCAAAATTTCAGAGCTAGTCATCCACCTGTCCCCCAACCAAAAAATAGACACCAAAAATCTATCAAGTCTTTCCGAAATAGAAGCATCCCCAGTTCTCCTATTATTCCAAGTAAAACTACCATTGCTCGACCTGATATCAACAAGATTCAGAGCAGAGATATTGTCCTGGAGCAACAACGCAGAAGCCTCCAGCCTTGCAATACCACCCCGCTTCTCCGCAAGCTTCGTGATAGCATTAAAATCGCCTCCAATAATCCAAGGATGGTAAGGGAATAAGCTACGAACTAAACGAATGTTGGACCACAAGAGTTGCTTGCCCTGCAACTCCACAGGCGCATACACATTGGAGAAGAGAGCAATTTCCCCTTACATAAAACAAGAAGCCACCATGGAAAGGGAGGACTTAAAAGACACCCACCATTGGGGGCAGATCTTCCGTGGGTTCCATAAGCACACCACCCCTCTAGAAGACCCCTGAGCACCAGTGCATTGGCATTCACCATTCCTCCATAACTTAGGAACTAAATCCATCATACCCTCCACAGAGAGCTTAGTCTCCTGCAGAAAAAGAACATCAGGCGAATGACTCCTAATCAAATCCTGAACAACTTTTTGTCTAGGGCCACTGTTCAAGCCCCGTACATTCCAAGAAAGAACTATCATTTCAAGGGGCTTGAAAAATGCGAATCCAGAGTCTTGACTGACCCCGACTCCACCAAAGTCTCCCCTATCATCTTAATCTTTTCCACATCCTTCTTCCTTCCTAGCTTAGAAATTTTCTCCAGCCCCCCCTTCTTGAGATCTTTTTGCAAAACACCCAACTGAAGGGACGACTTAGTATTCTTCTTACCCACCTCTGAACCCACTTTCTGCAAGAGGTGAGCCTTATCCGCACTATCTTTCACTGCCTCAACACTACCACCCAACTCATCCTGAACCCCCATTTGCCGATCTGTCACCAGGTCCAAAGTCCCATCAACATGCAGAGCCATAATCACCTCTGAATTGAGCTTTTCCTGTCCAGGATCTTTCCCACCCTCCTCTAAGCATGGCACACCCATACCCCCCTCCTGTTGGGGAGCATGCATTGCCTCAACTGAAGGGCCATGCAGATCAACATCCAAAGTCCCATGATCTAGATCCAAAAATCCCGGGTTCACCTCCTGCTGACTAAGATCTTCCAACACTTCAAACCTATTGGAGGTGTCCTCCTCTTGCTTGTCCTTCAGAGTCTGTTTATGTCCTTTATTT
>VDFB02099563.1:0-14687 GCA_007258455.2 Sequoia sempervirens | reverse complement strand
TTTTTATCATTCATGTCACCACTAACAATTATCATAATGCATGTCTAATCTTTCAATCTCAACCCTCTGTCGATCTTTCAATCTTGGCCTATCATTTGAATGATCAATTTTCTATAAATTGATCTGTCTTTCATCATTCCAATCTCTCCCAAAATCTTATGACTTTTGGAAGCATATCTATTATTTGAATCTTCGATGTTTTGCTAAATCACTATCACAGGCTATACTTGCACAAGAGAAATCTGAGGGAAATTATACTACAACGAAAAAATGGAGAAGGGCAATCAAGGTTATACATGAAATTATGTAGATATTGTTTAGTTTATTTATGTTTTAGCTTTCCTTTGTTCTCTGTTGTTTAGCTTAGATTGCATTAGAGCTTAGATCGCATTGAGTGTGTGCTTTTAACCTTTCTTTTGCATTTAGATGTTACAGTTGCATAGGCCACTAAATGATAACAACATAGTTGAGAACCAACTATAGAGACCTTGGAAGATAGGCGGTTTTAGATCATTTATCTTTTTTAGGAGAAATAGGGTAGAAATATTCTATTTTAACATTGTTTTGTTACTTTGACCATCAACAGGTCTAGTCAGGGTCAAGTAAATAACATTCTTCTTAGGGATTGGAGAAGTCACAGAGACCACCACAACATTCACCGACTCCTCAACTTGTGAAGAAGTAGATTGTTTAGAATATCTACTGGTAGAGGAAGATGATTCTAAGAAATCATCTAGAGAATCATCCAACATATCAAAATATTCCTAAGAGAAAGCATTATCATAAACATTAAAATATTGTAGAAATAGATTCGACATGTTTCACATTAGGTTCACCAAAATGTGAGATAAGGAGGATTCTCCGCTCACAAGTCTCTTTGTTCTCAAGAGAATCCCAGGGAGTGAACTACCCTTAACCACCACAATGCTAGCTAAATGAAGAACCTGAAAAGAAAATATATCCAGACTAATTATCATAAAAGACTTCTTTAGATCCTAAGAGAGCAAAGCTTCCAAATTCCTGCCTTTGAAAGAGGAGCTCTTGACCAAAAGACTACAATGCGGAATCAAGATGCCAACGTGGTGCACTAGAGTCCAAAAGATGCGCTAGTGTCCTTAGTAATAGAGAACTCAAAACGTAAACGAGAAAACTAGAGCTTCACTATCTAACCTAGATCTGAGGTATGTTGAACAAAATGACAAGATAAAGAACATAAACTAAAATAAAGTGCAAGGAGAGCCAAGAGGGAGCTTACGAACAACCAATCATTCAAATCCTTCCTTCAAGCTCTGCCTTAGCAACCTGCACACAAGACGAATGAGGAAAAATGTTGGGGTTATTTCAGGGCTTGCCATAGTCAAACCCCCATTTTGGTGTTTCCACCTCCAGGGACAACCAAATAGATAGAGAGAGTAATCGAAATGGACAAAAGGAAGTGGTGAAAGTAATCCCCGCTTCAAGAGGAGAACTCGCACCACCAAGTATTAAATGAATAAAGAGATCTAATCTATTCAAAAATAGAAAAGAGTGAGAGTGTTACCAATAGGTCTCGACCCCCTCTTGAACACATGAAAACACTATTGAATGCTTGCTAGAGAGCTTTGGTTATTGGAGGGACCTCAGTTCAACGAAGCTTCACTTGTAGAAGTATTGTTACCAAGAGTGGAATAGGTTGAGAAGTGAAGTGAAGTTGAGGAGAGCACCTTGAATGAATGAGAGAACCCCCAAAATGAGAGAAAAAGAGTGGTTTTGTTGCATTCAAGGGTGGAAAGAGTTGTTACACTCGAGAGATTAGTTTTAAATACACATGTCAAGAGCCAGGATTCAAGATTCCCCATTTCAAACTCAGAAAACCACCAGGATGCTAGCGCGGCATGCAGACGTTCATGCGATGTGCAAGCGTCCAAAATGATAGTCCTTAGGAAATGGGTCAACGGAATGTTGTTGCTTCACCATTGGACTACATGGAGTTGGAATCATAAAATTTTGACCCATGTGGTTTTTGTCATAGATGCATTTAGATGTCATAAATGCTAGGCAAAGTGCTACAATGTGAAATTTTCCCTAGGTGCAATTTTGTGACATTACACATTCATCCTTCCTTTTCCATCCTTTAATCTTGACAAGGCTAAGGATCTTCATATACATCATGCATTATATCCTCCATCCTTCTTATCATATCCATATCATTCATTTCATGTCCCTCATCCTATCCAAATCCATTTTCCCTTCCCATATTTGATCTTGATGAAGAGCCTAGGGGTCAAATATCCATGCATCTGTATCATATACACTTGATCTTGACCATCCTATCCATATCCTCCATCCTATATCCCTTATCCTACATCCATCAAGTCATATCCTATCTAATTCCTCCCCTCTTTTCACCCTTAATCTTGATAAAACTAGGGGTCAAATATCAATGCACTCATATCCTTTATGCACTATCCTTCCATATCACACATCACTCATCATCTTCCATCCATCCATGATTGCACTACCTCTAGTGTGGGGCATCTTAGTCCTTTGCAACTAGTCCTTGAAGCTCCATCTTCCTATCCTCCATCCACCATCATCCTATCTCCAATCACCATCCATTATCCAAAGTCTTCTAGATCCTATCCATGGAATTCTTCCATCCTTCCATCCACTACCATGTCTTGGTTCTCCATTGTCATTGGATCTCATTCAATCCTCCATCCAATATTATCTTATCCAATCCATTTATCCTCTATCCTTCCAAATGCAATCAATGGTAATCCATGCAATCCAATCTTGCAATCTAGTGCATCATCCATATGTGATCCATGATTTCAATCCAAATCAATTGATAATCTATTGATCCAATTTAATCCATTATCATCATAGGGATATATCTTTCCCAATCCTCACATTGTTTCGGGATGTGTGCTTCCCATATCAAACAACATTGTCATTATCATCATCTATCAATCCATCAATCGGTTTTCAACTTGACTTGGAGCATAGTCCTCAGTTGCTTTTAGTTTGTTGTGCATGCTTGCTTGTTACTTGTGTGTTTTATCATTGTTTGCATTTATCATGGTATTTTTCATTTTATTGTCACAAGGGCATCATGGTATTCCATATCATGGTGTTATAAGGCATATGTTTGCACTTGACCTTTTTTATCGCATACTAGGCACATTGTCATCCTGGTTCATTATACCTTGGTGCATAATGTTAAGTACAATATTAAATATAGGTTGCTCATATAATTGCAACATGATGATCCTCCATCCTCCCTTGCCATCCATATTTTCATCATCCTTATCTATTTTCCTCTATCATTTTATCCTTCATCCTTTAGTCCTCTCATCCATTTTGAGAGCACACTCGTGTTCTTTGAACTTGCATGTCCTCTCGAGGGGGCATACCACTACCTCATCATCATCATTCCTCATCCTTGCTAGTGATTGGAGCATCATGCTTCTAGTCCTAATCCCTTTCCTACCCACTATGTTGTATTCTTTGAAATGATGTTACTTCTCCTAGTTGCAACATCATCTCAAAGAGGGGCAAAATGTAGACACTGAAAGATGTCCTAAGCTTGAGAACATCATTTCTCACATTAATTCTTCCCCCTCCTTACATAATTAAATAATTTTAATTATTTGATTATACCCTAAGGTCATATTCTCATATTAATTAAATAATTCTTGATTATTTAATTGATTCATTTTCTCCTTATTCCTCCTTGATTAATTAAATAAATTTTATTTATTTATAATTGTTTTCTATTTTTCTTCTATAATTAAATAATTATTTAAATTATTTAATTATTCTTTAGCATGTTCTTCAATAATTAAATAAATCTTATTTATTTAACTATTTTCCAACTTTCCCTCCATGATTAAATAAATTGTCATTTTAATTAAAAGTCAACTTTCCCTCTTCTTCTATAATTAAATAATTGTTTTAGTTATTTAATTATTCATTTTCTCTCTTAAATTAAATAATTTTATAATTATTTAATTTACTTCAGCCACCTCTTTTTTCATGCCATTATTATATGTTCATCTCAATCACTTTCCACCTTTGATAAAGTTTTAATAACTTTTAATCTCCACCATCCATCCTTATCTAAACCCTAATTTAGCCCTAACCCTATTCCTCTTTGCTTCTAAGCAATCTCATCCATTGGTCATCATCCTTAGTCATCCTTCAATCTTAGCCCTTTATTTGAATTTAGCTTTCTACAAATGAGTTGCCTCCCATCCCATTTATATCAACATGTTTTATGCTACTATTATGTTGCTGGATTCATGAGCACCCACATTCAAATCTTCATCAACTCAACATAATACATTCAATCTTTTGAGGTTTGCATGTATTTGATTTATTTTGAAGTTTGCATGTGTTTTGGTTTGGTTTAAACTATTTTTATGCATATTTTTATTATATACCATTTTACATGCATACAACTTCATTAGTAATAGGAGATATGAAAGAGGTAGAAGAAGATACCTGGAAGGGGAAGCAAAATACCATTTAGAGGAAGTTATTTTAAATATAGAGTTAAATCACATAAAACATTTGAGTGCATGAAATAATAAGAAGAGTATGACAAAAGATTTGAAAAGACTAAGAACTACACATAGCGATTTTTTTTGAATAATAATGAACAAATATATTAGAAAAGGGTAAGTCATTGTTCATGAATAGAAATTTGCTAAAGCCTACAATAGGGGACCCACTGAGGACTACTTCTATTAAGGTGCTTCACTATGAGACCCATTGAGGATTACTTCTATCCCCACTACTGAACCCCGCTCCACTATAGACCCCTCTCCCCTAGATCACAATGAACTAATATAAATATTGTAAGATATCTTGACCTCTTGCCAAGGAAAAAAATGCTTACAATATTAAATTTGCTATGAGCTTCATAAGACCTTCGCAAAACCCTTTTGCATTTGTGTCTCACTTTGCCCACCACATTCCACTTTTGGTCTATTTTTTAAGTGACATGTGAAGTAAGTGAGGTTATAACTAAGAGCTTGTTCTTTAAACACCACCTTTGCCATGTATTGAGTCGACCCACTTTCCCATATTTGTACTTGCAGAAATGTTTGTCTTAAGTACATGTGTTACTTTCTCATATGCCAATGGCTAAACTCTCTTAGTGGGCAACTAAGCTTGATCCTTTTATCTTTAGCCATAGCTTCGTAATGTACACCTCATATTTTATTGCTTTGTGTGTTGGAATTTCCTTATCATCTATGTTGTTTTATATGGTGGGCCCATGGTATTAAGTTTGTGGGTAAACTACCTTGAGCGTATAATTCTTCTTGAGCCAGTTCAACTTTCCTTGATTTAATTCCTTAACTATGACTAAAAATGTGTTTAATGATAATGCTTTATGCCCTTTTGAGTCCAACTAAGTTCTTTGATTTGGATAAACTGAATTATTGCAATGGAAGAAAATAAATGAAGCCCACATAATGCTCATTGAACTTTTATGGTGATGTCAGCAATGGGACTAGTAATTTTACCTCACATGTTCGCAAGAGGACACGTGGTAAGTTATTATTGGGTAATTGCGCTGTGCACTAGGCATTGGATTTGATATGCATTTGGAAGATATGCCCTTGTTAGTGCTTGACACGACTCCTCAAGCATTTTTGAAACTTGTTAGCCATTGATTTTATTGCATAACAGACCGATGTGAAAGCATTTTGAGCTCATTTGCAAGGTGCTCTCCTAGTCTCTATGACCCACATTTCAAGGCAACAACCCCATAAATTCTACAAGTTAGTGTGTATGAATTATTTTGGGTAGGTACTTATTGCATTGAAATTTTGAAAAGTTTTGTGCATTTGCAATCATGCTCAATCATAGGGTTCTTTCTTAAAATAATGTGAGAATTCCTATAAAAGTGCAATATTTTTATTGCTAGGATTTTTGGTTTTAATGCCATAAGCTATTCAATATACTAGTAGTCTCTTTTCAATGAATAAGGCAAGTGTTCGAGCAATATGTATATTTTATTTATTTTTATTGAAAGATTATTTTTTAGTATATGTCATAGATAAGAACTATTGCATTTCAAATCATTTAACAAGGTGAATAATATGTGTATCTGTTAACAAATGAAATGTGAGACTACTATGAGACAAATATTTGTGTTTCCAAATCTTATTAATAGTTAAGATGCAATTTTTTTAACAAAAAATACTTTTAAAATTAATTATTGGCAATTTGATTGGTTGAAGAGGTTTGAGTCATTTTTGGGCCTTCACGTGGTTTGAGAAAGGCAAACACTTTTTTAAAATAAAATATTGGTGATTTAAATGTATTATGTACTAGCTTAGTGAGTACTTTTCAAATAATAAAATATTGGAGGTTTCAATATTTTATGTATTGTAGAGGATTATTTGATATAATTAATAATATATTAAAAAATATGTAATAAATATATTGAAGGACATGTAATAATTATGAAATTGCTTAAGATCCAAATTGATATGTGTACTTTCCAACGAATTAGAAGTTAGAATTTTTCAAGGAAAATGAAATATGTTTAGTTTCAAATGTGAAGTGAGTTTTTTTAAAGTAATTTACATTTATACTATTGTGTAGGAAACTTAGGGATACTTGTTACATTATCGATTTTTATTGATTAGATTCTTGTAATTATTAATAAAAGTAGATTAGAATCTACTTTTATTTAAACTTTACTTTCTCGATATATTTATTAATAATTATTTCATATTATTTAAATAATAATATATAATTATTAATATTAATTATAAGATATTATTTTTATTATTAATGACTATTTTATAATATATTTATATAAAAGTATATACTATATTCACTATTAATAATAATTATCAATGAATTTTTATTATATAATGATATATAATACATTTAATATTAGTACTAAATATATTGTATTTTATATTTAATAATTATCATTAATATATAGTATATTATTTAAATTATATTTAATATATTTAAACAATTATTATATAATATTAATTGATAATTAATATTATTCAATATTAAATATTATCATAAACATTAAATATTAATTATATAATTAACAAATATTAATGAAATACTCATGTAATTTATTATTTATATAAATATAATAAATCATATTAAAAAATGTAACTTAAGTTACCTGACTATCGGGCCCCACAAGACAGGTGTTGTCATATTGAACACATTCATATTTTGTCATACCTTATTTTCTTTCATGCTTGTGCAATATTGACGCATGGGTACGAATAGTTCTATGCTTAATTATTTTAATATATTATTTATTGAATACATTATTATTTTATTTAAATCTTACTTCCCCAATCAATAAAGCTCAACAATGTGCTTATCTTAGCTTGTGGGATAAGAAGGCACAGGTAATTATTGTTTTATTGAAAAAGAGGTCCTAGGTCTAATACATAGATCACTAACATCAATCCTTTTTCAAAGAACATTAGGATGCAAATCGACAAGGGGATTAGATTGAATTCAAGCCTTGAAGGTGAGTCAATCAGCCTCATATTTGATCCTTTAATACCTTAGAAATTGATTGAAATTTATTTGCTTTTATTGACTTGATGAAACTATGTGACCTAATCTAAAAATAATTTTTTTTGTAATAGATAAATTGTAAAACTAAATTTCAACAACAAATCTAGAAAGAGTAGAGTACTATGCACTTATGGTTCAAATTTGAGCTTGATTTTCCTAGATGATGCACCAAGGGTGTCTATGTTTGGATAGCTAAAACTAAAATATAACTTCACAATCCTCGAGTGTTCAGTCTAAGGCTTATTCCTTCCAATCTCACTATCAAATCTTTGTTGGTTGTTGAGATAATTGAGTTTTTGTATCTTGTAAAGTTGTGGGGTTTGAATGCAATAATTAATAAATGGCCTTCAATCTTCCTCCAATATTCCTCAAATCTGTAACCTAGATATTCAAAGAGAGAGGAAGGGTTGTGCCATATAGGGGCTTGCCTCGATCAAACCTTGTGTTGGTGTTTCAACCTCCATAATTGTAAAGCCAATGATAGAGAGCTTATCCTTTAGAGAGATAGAGGCTAAATGATAACAAATGATGAATCAAAAATTGGATGCAACTCACCACTTAGATATAAAATAATTGAAGGATCGAAGTCATGCACATATCCTCAAGGCTTGATTGCAATTTGGCTTGAATTGATTTGAAGACCTACAAGTGAACTGGTACTCAAATGATCAAAAAACATGAATGGAATTACATAAAAATATAATGAATACTTGACATGATGCTTGAATGATGAAGAGTTGAAATAATCTTGATAATATTTTCTCTTGACTACCCTTGATTGATCTTAAAATCTTCACTTTTCTCTCCTTTCATAAATTGCTTCCCTATGCCCAAAATGAGAGGGGAAAAATGCTTAAATATGTATTTTAATTAATCCTTTTGGGTAGGTTCCAACCTAGGGTCATTTTCAAATCATAAAATTCCACCAATTAAAATTTAGAACATTCAAAAATTTGTTTTTTGAACAATGGCACCATTGCATAGTATCTAATAATGGTGACATTGTCTAACACTTTTTTGTCCAAATTTATTGGAATGATAGGGAATTAAATATATTTTATTAATCTAGCCTCAAAATTGGTAAATTATTATATTATAATTAAAGTTATAGGAAAAATAGGGTGTCAAGGTAGTGTGAAATTTTCAAGGGTGACAATTTACAACGCTACATTTATCCCCCACTTTAGTGAGAGTGTGAACTTATGCTTAGCCTCAAACTCACACCAAAGGAAGAATATGTTAAGAGGGGTTCAATTGTCCAAATATTGAAGAGATAGGATGACAATAAATCTAGGGGAAGTGTAAGACCCTAGGATTCAAAATCTCATGGAAGACCAACATAAAGACAAAGGAACACACATGTGAAGTGAAATGAAACATGATAAATACAAAGTATACATGATGAAGACACATAACATAATATGATGAATAAATTACAATGTGAACTTCAAACAAAACACAAACACAATGCCAACATGATGCAAACATGATGCAACTATATAACATATAATAATTACAAAATAAAACACATGGTTAGTGCTAAAAGGATTCGAGTCATTAAGGAAAAGAGACTTCAATCTTAAATTTATCTGAAATACCAAATTTCATCCATCAAATATGCTATCTAAAAAAAATGGTGCTCTCATAAGGATGTGAAATCACCCATGAGCCACATGGATTTTTTGGCTAGAAAGTTGTGTTATGTTAAGACAATCATGAAACACATGGCTCCACTAGAAAGCAAGTTGTTGTGCTAGGTGAGCATGTTAAAAATGCTCTAAACTCGTATACTAGAAAACTCCATTATGCTAGGATTTTACAAATCACACTTCAAGGAGTGCACAAAAATCACCTCAAGAGGTGCAAAAAAATTTAATTTCCAAGGGGATGAATCAAACTCACCTTAGGGGGTGCATAAATTTTTAACATCCAAGGGGATGAAAAAAGCTTAATCTCATAGGGAACGAATTGATAACCACATATCAGAGGGTGTTATAAACAACAACACCACCAAAGGGGTATGTTAATAGATCAAATCTCACAAGACAAAATAGATAGGGGTAATATATTCCCCCCCTTAAAATGTCAACATACTTTCTATGTTGATATTTTAAGGAAGAAAAAATGCACACCTCTAAAAATATTTATCCTTGCCCCCCAAGTGTAGAGACAAGGACAACCACTGAAAAGATTATCATGTTGTTTTCATGGAAAATATGGTCGCACTTGAGATTGTACCACCATGAATGGAAATGAGAAAACACATAAAGCTACAAATGCCACATAGTGAGGAGCAACACCATAGAATAAATATCATTATTGCTTAGAAGGATTAGGTGCATCTACACATGGAAGAGAAACACAATCTTTAAGTTGTTTTATTTTATTACTCAAGGCCTGACATTCATTGGCAGAATGACCATGTACTCAATGATATGCACAAAATGATTTTTTTGTATAAAATTTCTTTCATGTTTTTAGAGGAAGAGTAATCAAGTGGTCTTTGAGAAGCCTCGACAAAACATGCTCTTGCTCAATAGAAGGAGACATTCCTCTCTTTTGTGAATAAAAGCTTGCTCACCTAATAAAAGATGTCATAAGTACTGTAGATGATAAATCATTATATGAAGATAGGGACGAAGGTTAGAAACCTAAACCCTATGTGGAAAAGTATGGTATAGACTTCACTTGATCCTTATCATCTTTCTCCATGTTTGCATTATATCCATTTTTAGAAAGAATTTTATATCCAAGACCATAACATTCTTCCAACTCGGATGAAGAAATTGTATTGAGAAGAATTGGCTTTTTCCTAAGCATGAAGATCCTTTTTAAGTTTTATAAAGTTAAGAATCTTCCACTCATGAGGGACAAGTTAAAGATTCCCCATCACCATTATGGGGTGATGTTTTTGAGTAAGTTGATGTAGAGGAAGATAAAACACAAGACTCTTTAGGTTTAGATTGTGAGATATTTTACTCTCCCATAAAGGAGGGTGTAAAATCTAACAAACCCTAATCATCATAAAAATATTCATTTGAAGATGAAGCAATATCATGATCATCATTTTTTTTTGTCTCTTTGGAATTTTATGGTGAGATTTTAGACTCCCCTTTGAAACAAGGTATAAAATATAACGACCCCCAATCATCGTCTAAGAGTTTTGTTAAAGGTGGAATATAATCACATATGTATAGGTTCTACCTTTGAGGTTGGAATCAAAGTATTAAGAGATTTGGAAGTGTTATGAATGGCTTCAATTTTTTAATTATAACTTTTTTCATCTGATTTTACTATTATATCTTGTTATTATATTCATACTTCATCTCATGGTGAAGAGTAGATGAGATTCCCTTCATGGTGTGAATCCATGATCTACCTAGAAGAATATTGTATGGAAGAGGTCTTGGCATGATATGGATAGGGGTAGGAAAAGCCACATGCCCTACCTTAATGGGCAATGCGATCACTCCTAATGGTTTTCTTATTAACATTATCAAAGCCACAATTTGAAATATCATTAGGTTTTATAAGATTATTATATATACCCATTTTATCTAAAAGATCAATGCTACAAACATTAAGACACAATCCATTGTCTATGAGGGTACACCTAAATCTAGTTTTATTAATGACCACCTTTATCATTAAATCTTCATGTTTATTTTAGATCTCAAGTTAGGGTAATTCATGCTAAGGGAATGTAATATCCAACTTTTTCACTTGCATACAATCAAACAAGGCAACATCATCATTCGGTTTAACAAAAGATGAGACATCAATATTTTGCAAAGCCTCTTGGATCATCCTATGGTATGTAGGTGATGTTTGAATCAAGTCCCAAAGGGAAATTGATGAAGGCCACACCGGCCAAAACTCCCACAAATCACAACAATAGATACCAACACAAAAGATGCAATACAAAAGAGAAAAAATCACTTTCAATTATTTTTAGAAAATGAAATTACAAATTCAAAACTTACATGCTATAGCCTCATGGGCTTGATTCATTACACCAAAATCAACTCTAAAAACAAAATATATTATTCGAAGCCACAATCTACACTAATGGAGCCACCCTACAACCCCCCACTTAACCCTTTTTATTTTACCCAAATAACCACCCTAGAATGTTCTAGAATGTTCAACTTTCCCTTTTTTTTTGGTACCAAAAAACTCGCCATTTGATTTCTAGCCTAGTAAGAAATTTTAATGAAATACACTTTTTAGAGGGGAAACTTCATGAGGCCATAACTTTTGATTTAGATGTTTGATTTTCTATTATTGCATATCATTGGAAAGATCTCGAAGAGATCTACAACACTTGAGCCACTAGAGGTCAGTTTGACAACTTTTTGAGTTGTTTTAGGGCCTCTAAAGTCTTCATATCTGAATTTGAAGTTGTATTGGAGAAATTTCCTAAGATGAAAGCTTTAATATCTCACAAATCATGTAGGGTATTGAGATGATTCTTTCACAATCAAAAATGGTTTTTAGTTCTACTCCTTGGGGTAAATTTTCAAGTCCATAAAAGCCTGTTTAGGCCAACTTACTAAAAATAGTAAGTGATCATTTTTCGCTATTTTTGACTCTTGACTATCTTACACCCCTTAAGTGCCATCATGGAACTCAAAACAACTAAATAAATTAAGGATTTTTTTTTTGGGTGATGCAAGATTGCCCTACATCACTGGATGATCCTACATTAGACACCCAGGGTAATTTGAAAAGTGACCCTATCACTTCTTAGGAGTTAGAGGAAACCCAAGATAGTTAACCTTAACCTCAAAAAACCATGATGAATATTCAACAAGCCTTCCTCTCCACTTCACCAAGTACTTTGAATATTTCTTGTTTCTTGTGCTTCTACCCCAATGACTATCCAAAATTTCTTCTATCCCCTCCTTTTATGAAGTAGGTGATGTAATATTCGACTGTTCTTCTATTTTTTCTTCATTAATTCCCCCTTCATGATATTCTATTAAATCTGAAATGTTAAACATAGGTGAAATGTGAATTTCATTAGGCTACTCTACCTCATGGATTTATTGAGTCATACTTCTTTAGGATCTTGCACGGTCCAAAATTCTTCATCTTTAACATATTGTTATGTACCGATTAGAAACCTCTCCTTTCATAAATGAACCATGACTTTATCTCCTACCTAGAAATCCTTATGCCTCCTTTTCTAATATTCCTTAGCCTTATATTGTGATTTCATCTTATTGATATGTTTCTTCACCTCTTTGTGCAAATTCCTTAGTGTGCTCGCAGAAAATATTCAAAATTTTAGCACTACTCTTCTCCCCCTTTTCCATATTTATCATTTCAAAAGCAGCTCTTAGACTACACCCATACGCAATCTAGAATGGTGATTTACTAGTGCTCTTGTTGATAGAATTTTTGTAAGAGAATTTTTCCTATGGTATAATCAAATCCCATCCCTTGGGATTATCTCCTACTAAGCATCTCAAGAGGGTTACCCAAACTCCTATTCACCACCTTCTTATTTTTCCAACATCACCCATGGATGGTGTGCATAATTGAACTTCAAATACATTCTTCAACTTCTTCCATAATTCCCTCTAGAAATAACCAACAAATTTGGTATCTTTATCTGAAACTATACTCTTTGGTAGACCATGTAGCCTCACCACCTCTCTGAAAAACAATTTTGCAACATGAACAACATAATTGGTATTATGAAGGAATGAAATGTGTCATCTTTGAAAATCTATCCACCACCACAAATATGGAATCATGCCCTCTCTATGTCCTTGGAAAGTCAAGAACAAAATCCATACTAATATCCTCTCATGGCCTCTCAAGTATAGGTAATGGTTGATACAATCTAGTATTTTGACTTGTTCCTTTTCCATCTGACATACTCTGCAACTTTGTACAAACTTCTTCACATCTTGTTGTAACTGCAGGTCAATAATAATTCTCACTAATAAGAGAAATGGTATTAACTCGACTGAAATGTATAGCCAATCATCCACTATGCTTCTCCTTGATTAGATTATCTCTCATTGAACTCCTTGGAATGCCCAATTGGCTTCCTCTAAACAACACCCCATCTTGGATTAATAAATCCAACCATCTTGTCCTATCCAATGTAATAGGTTCCAAACAAGCCTTCCAAGCATCTCAGAAAGTTTGATCTTTAGGATACAAACTTGGAGTTCATTGAACCCAACAACCTCCTATATTCATTTCTATCAACAAATTTTTCCTTCTACTCGCTGCATCTACAACTCTATTTGACTTTTCCACTCGCTTCAAAACCAAGGTATAACTCAACTCAACCCATTTTAAGTTCCTTTTGATTTAACTTTCCTTGACTATTGAGATATTGTAAAGCCTGGTGATCAGTATATAAAACAAATTCTTTTGGCAACAAATCATGTCTCCATTTCTTCAAAGCCTGAACTATAGTGTAAAACTCCTTATCATAGACATAATATTTCTTCTTAGCTAGAATATTTCTTCTTAGCATCATTTAACTTCTCACTAAAATAGGCAATAGGCTTACCTTCTTGACTCAAAATAGCTCTTCTGGTAGTGCCACTAGCATCACAATCTACGTGAAAGACCTTATTGAAATATGGAAGTGCCAAAATAGGTTGCTTTGCAACTTTCTTCTTCAACATATCAAAAATTTTGGCTGCTCCTACAGTCCACTTAAACTCTTTTCCATCCTCTCTCATCGCTTTAGTTAGAGGTGCACAAATACTACTAAAATTCTTAATAATTTTTTTATAAAAACTTGCTAGACCATGAAATGATCTTACCTTCTGTAACACTCCTCGTGGTAGGCCATTCAATGATAGATCTCACCTTCTCTAAATCCTTTTTAAGACCCTCTGTTGAGACAACAAATCTCAGATACACCAACTCTTCACAAAAACTACATTTCTTCAAATTTAATCAACAAATTCTCCTACCTTTTAGCTTCTCAAAAACTCTTTCTTGGATATGAATCAAGTGCTCCTTCAATGCCTTACTAAAAATTGAAATATCATCCAAATAAACAATAACAAATTTACCCAGAAATTCTTTCAATACCTCATTCATGAGTTGCATGAATGTGCTCGGTGCATTGGTTAGCCCAAAAGGCATGACTAACT
>VDFB02099562.1:0-16110 GCA_007258455.2 Sequoia sempervirens | reverse complement strand
GCAACCCAACCAATGAAATTTATGAGGCCAGAGAAGTAGTTGAAGAACATGGCGATTAGGGTTTGACATGGCGCTGATGTGGCTCTGAGTTGGATGGCATTTTCGGAGCTGTTTAAAAGGAACTTCTGAATCATTTGTAAGGGTCAGGGGCCAGAAGTTGGAACAAAAATCTGAAGAGAAGAGCACTAAGTCACAGAGTTAGGTTTTTACTATATTTTTAGGTCTAGGGTTACAGCCTATAAATTGTGAGGTCTTGGACACATGTATGAATCTGAATGTATAGATTGAGATCTTTAAGTCTCTCCTTTGTATTATGCGTATGGATTGTTAATGAAAGTTGATCAAGGATCACTTATTTAATCATTTTAGTGTAACTTTTTACTGTCTGTTCTGGTTTTTGCTCTTATTCAAGGAATAAGTTAAATGCTTTAATCATATTAGAGATTCATATGTATGATAGGAGGATTTGATAAGTAGTCTTATAGATCTGATCACTAGTTGTGAGACTAATAAGGTTAATCTTGCAAAGACTTTAATGTCCAAAGTAATGGTTCCTTCTATTTGTAGATTATTGTGACTCCTAGCCCAATGGATATGGCACTAATCTGATATATGCTATTTGTATTTAGGGTTCTAGTTTTCTTGCTCAAGATCAATCATTTTATTTAATCAATCTTGTTTGATGTCTTGCCCTACCTCCTGGTTGTTGCAAGTATTGTGTTACTGGGAATCTAGCCATATTTGAGGTTCTCAATACTTGGTATCAGGAGTCATCTGCTATAAAAAGCAATGTCTAGTCTTATTTGAGGCATTGTGTGGGTATACCCGCCCTAGTTCTGCAGAGCCTAAAGTGTAGAAGATCTTAGTCTTTGACTGAATCTTGTCAGTTGGTCCAGGTCCTCTGAGCTACCCTTGACTGGAGATGGCTACTCCATAGGTAGAATAGGAGACCAACCTAGTTGCTCATTAAAAACAACCAACAAGATGGCGACTCCACTGGAGATTGACTAGAATCTTGCCTTATCAAAGAGTCATATCAATTGCTATGTTGGTTAGGTTCAAAGTTTAAAGAATCTCAGGCTTGGAGAAAAGCTTTGTTGCAGTGAACCTGAAAGCTACAAGATCTATGGTGCTCTGTCGGATGGAACTCAGAGAAAGATTTGCATGTAAGTGAGCTTCATATCATTTGAAGTTATGTCCTCTGCAAAGAGGTGGTGACTCTATCAAGGTAAACCCATTGAATATTCAAAGAATAGTTCGATGACTGCAACGTTTCCAGGTATTCTTCATGCTTTAAAAAATAAAAAATAAAAAATTATTCCCCTTTATTTGGTGAGATCAAGCACTAGCATCAAGGGAGGTTTGATTATTGCAACTGGATAGTTGTAGAGGGACATGTTTCATTTGCAAAATGCATTGTTGTCATGTTTCTCCCTCTACAAGCTTTGATACCATGCTTAAGGCACAGTCTTGTCCTCATAAGAGAGAGTATGATAAGGAAAGATACAACCCTTTGGATTTTGATAAAATCTAGGGTTAGCCACATGCTGCCCCTAGAGGAATCAATAAATATTTACCCAAGTTTAAAGGTGGTGTTGAGGAATCAACATCAAGACATATTCAACTTTTTATTGATTTCATTGGACACTGTCAGGTTGAAAAAGAGGATGTGGTCATGAAGCTATTTGTTAGATCTTTAGAAGGTGTGGCTGATGATTGGTTCACTTGCTTACCAGTGCACTCCATTGTTTCATGGTATCAGCTCAGAATTTTGTTCCTTGATACCTTTGGTGATGTATCTAGTCCTGGTAGAGGTCAAGAGGAGGAAGAAGTGGTTGAGAGGGTAGGACAGAGCACTGACCTACTAAGTTGTAAACAAATATTAGATTTGCTAACCACAGAATATCAAAGATGTGCACACAACAACTCTAGGTTGTTGTGGGCAACTCATATCGGTCTTGACGATGAGGACCCGCAGGATGCAAGGTATGATGCAAGTGATTTTGATGCCCCTTCTAATGGTGATCTTGTAGATCATGATGACACTAATTTCAGTTTGAAATCAGATTGTGCTTCTGAACTAGAGTTGCTCAATGGTGAGCAAGATTGGGATGATGATGACAGTTGGACAGCCCATGAAGATGAGTTAGAATCCTTTGGTGACTCTCATTGCCAGCATGATGAAGAATAGAGCCAAGTGAAAAGAGGAAGTGGGAGTAGTAGTTTAATCCATCATTGCATTAATGATGTGCCTCCTACTAAAAAATGATACAGAGTAGTTGCAAGATGTGTTGAATGGTGAGTGTATCCCTTTGTATACACTTGATGAATTTTTCATAGAATGTGACAATATGCAGAGCACTGGAGCTAGTTATTTTCAGCTTCAGGGTAATGTAAATAGTGAATATGATAGCTTGTTGTCACATAACAGTCAACATTTTGGAAGTATGCCTAACTTTTAAATGCACAAGGATCATGTACATGTTTATAATGATGAATATGACAGCCTGTTGAGAGGTACTAACATATTTTGTTAGGTAGCTAATTATGATTAGACTGTGTTTTTATGCAGTCCTGATCAGTATTCACATGTATTGCCACAAGATATAGAATCAAAGAATCAAGAGTGTGGCAATAATAAATTTTATTTGATATGGTTGCCAGTTGAAGATAAAACTAAACAAAGAGCAAGTTTTCACTTGCATAGAGGCAACCTGACACTTATGTTTGCAGAGGTACATTCATTCATACTATTGCAGATTGGCAGAGGCAAGCACAAGTTAGGGAATGTCAGCTCATTTGGCAGAATTGTGTTTGACAGAGGTAAAAGTTGGCTCTCATTTTTCATTTGGTGGCCTAGTGTCATCAGATGAAACAAAGGAATCAACAATGTGACTCTTGAATTGCTTGTTCATGGACAATTCTCGAAATGGTGCTTCATCTGAAGCATTTCTATTTCCATGAACATTAGGTTAGGTTTTTGCTTTTCTGGTCGGTTTTGTTTTGCTGTGTCTGCTAACCTTGTCTAATTAGCTCCTCATTGTTTTTGGTTTTTTTTGTTCTTGTATGCTCTCCAGTGATCTGAATTCTTGCTATGCCCACCAGGGGCATACATCCCCCAACTGGAGCCTATGTTAGTGCCATTTCTAGTTTTTTCATTATCTAGTTGTGTACTCTAGTTTTTCATGACTAAACTTTAGCTATGGGCTGTCTTTCATTTTAGCATGTGGGTTAAATGGGATCCCATAAGGGTTGAGCCCAGCATGCTAGTTTTGATCTACAAGGGGCGGCTTGTGTTAGGGTTTCCTATTTTTTCTCTTTTCCTTTTTTCTTGGGTTTTTATTCTGGTTCCTGTTTCTCTTTTGCTTGCTTTGGTTTTTCTTTCAGAATCAGGGGTGGAACGCATGCTTGAAGGGAACTAGAAATTCTCCAATTCTGAGGTTCTAGTTCATGTTCACACATCCATCCCGGTCCCTGACCTGCAGGTTTGGTGTTCTTTTCCTGCCTGTTTTTCTCTGCCTCTTTGTCTTTATTTTTCTCTTTATGGGCTGGATCGGGATGCTGTAACATTTTGAACTTTGCTTTGTCTGCCGATCGCTTCCGTTCTACTGATTTCGGTTTGTTCGCTCGCTTCGTCTTTGCAGCGATATTTCGGTCTCCCAGTCCCTTTTGTTCCCTTTGTTCATCTCTTTCTGTCCCGCCCTCGCTTGCCTTTTTATCGACCCCGTCTTAATCTTAGTTTATTCTAACGGCGGACCTCCCCTCTTTCCATTCGCGCATCAATCTATAGCTACCGCTTTTTACCAGCCCGTACTTTTCTTCTCATTGACTTTCAGTTTTCGTGTAACCTCCAGACTTTATCTCCATCCCTCTCGACTTCTGGTTTCTCGGTTCCTTTTTTATGCCCTCCGTTTTTCCTTCTTCAGCATGACTTCGGGCCAGGTGATCTTGGCGACCTGTTCTTCTCCCCCGGTTCATTATTCTATGTCTTTAGGTCGATTCTCGACTCTCGCTTTGCCTCTCCCGGACCTGGTGGCTCCCCATTTTGTTCTTTCTGGCAGGACTTCCTTTACCGAACTCTTTGATATATCTCTTGGTGAATCATTGTCCCGACCGGACAGTTGTCTTGTGGTTTGCTTTCATGGGTGGCACCTTTCACAGATGTCTCAAGGACAACAATCTTGCTACCATCGTGATTGAAGACTGGATGCTTTAGAGACTTGTACTTCAGCATGTCATAGCAATGGGGGCCGGTCTTACCGACGGTGATTCAATGTGTAGCTTTCGGTGAACAAGTTTCTAAGGGTCTTCTCGTTATAACAGTGAAGTGTCTACATGACTTCTCACCGATGATTGTGTGCTACAGTGACATACATTTGGCAGGTGATTTCATTAGTGAAAGAAGTTATAAGACACAGTGACTTAAGTGGTGTATAAAGATCTCTTTGGTATGAGCTTGGGTCTTCGGCGAGTGACCTTCGATCTCGCCGATATTGTGATCTCCTGCCAACTTTGACGGGTGTTTGGTGCAGCATGTTTCCTTCAGCCAGATTTTTCCCTAAGTTCCTTCTGTCTGGCTGATATGCTTGGCTCTTCATTGTAGCTATTTCTCTTCACCTTGAGGTCTTCCTGACACTGCTATCTCTCACCGATATGAGCCTCTCCACGTGGTGCGTTAAAGCCCGAGCTACTAATGGAACATCAATGGGCACATGCAGATGATGAACGGTGATGTTTTAATTTGAGTGAAAAAGGTGCCCGATGTTTGTTTGAAGACTAGTATGTAGTGCGATCTAGTGGAGGACTTGTCTCAGTAGTCTAATGAATATTTAAAGGCGACCGCCTGATCTCTGATGATCAATGGTTGAGTTTCATACTAGACCACTGTTAGGGTTTCTATGTTCACCCCAGAAGCCTGGTGCATTCATGGCGACAAAGAGTTGGTCGTTGGATCCACCGAACCAGCTTTCATGGCAACGCGGCTCTGGTACAAGGATGGCATGGCTCGAGTATGGACGCGTGTATTTGGCAGTGGATTTGACATCGATTGCCTGGATTCTTTCATGTGGGAGTGTCTTTCCTGTAGCAACCTGACCAATGACATGTATGAGGCCAGAGAAGTAGTTGAAGAACATGGAAATTAGGGTTTGACATGGCACTTATGTGGCTCTGAGTTTGATGGCATTTTCGGAGCTGTTTAAAAGGAAATTTTGAATCATTTATAAGGGTCAGGGGCTAGAAGTTAGAACAAAAATCTGAAGAGAAGAGCACTAAGTCACAGAGTCAGGTTTTTACCAGATTTTGAGGTTTAGGGTTACAGTCTGTAAATTGTGAGGTCTTGGACACATGTATGAATCTGAATGTATAGATTGAGATCTTTAAGTCTCTCCTTTGTATTGTGTGTATGGATTGTTAATGAAAGTTTATCAAGGATCACTTATTTAATCATTTTAATGTAACATTTTAATGTCTGTTCTGGTTGTTGCTCTTATTCAAGGAATAAGTTAAATGCTTTAATCATATCAGAGATTCATATGTATGATTGGAGGATTTGATAAGTAGTCTTATAGATTTGATCACTAGTTGTGAGACTAATAAGATTAATCTTGCAAAGACTTTAATGTCCAGAGTAATGGTTCCTTCTATTTGCAGATTATTGTGACTCCTAGCCCAATGTATATGTTACTAATCTGATATATGCTATTTTTCTTTAGGGTTCTAGTCTTCTTGCTCAAGATCAATCATTTTATTTAATCAATCTTGTTTGATGTCTTGCCCTACCTCCTGGTTGCTACAAGTATTATGTTACTGGGAATCTAGACATATTTGAGGTTCTCAATACTTGGCATCAGGATTCATCTACTATAAAATGCCTAGTCTTATTTGAGGCATTATGTGGGTATACCCACCCTGGTTCTGCAGAGCCTAAAGTGTAGAAGATCTCAGTCTTTGACTGAATCTTGTCAGTTGATCCAGGTCCTCCAAGCTGCCCTTGACTGGAGATGGCTACTCCATAGGTAGAATAGGAGACCAACCTGGTTGCTCATTAAAAACAACCAACAAGATGTAGTGATTTGAGGGATGGTTTGAGTGACGCTTTGAAATGGAGGTGTTGATGAAATTGGGGGCATAATCCCAAGAGGATTCTCCACAAGAGTGCTCACATCATAGTTGGAAGGGAGTTTAGCCCCTTATTTAGCCAATTCTATCATGTATTGTGAGGGATTGAGTTTCATCATGGTATTGACAATTTTGTGAGTTTCAGGGTTTTGGACCATTTCAATAATTTCATCTTGTGTCATCCCTAAGACATTATTAGTGATGTCTTCTACTTGACCTTCCTCTTGAGAATCTTGTGGAAGTGGAGTAAGATTGAGCATGGGATTTCTAGATCCAACGAGGTTGATTTTTGAAGTGGTTTGACTCAAGTCACTTGAAGTGGATGTTTGTTTGTTCATTTCCATGTTCTTCTTGTGTTGAGATCTAGTTTGAACCATAAAATGAGGATCAATTTTTAGGAATGGGAGGTGAACCTTTAATTCCCTAGATTGATCTAAACTTTAGGTACAAAAAAGAATGTCTAAGATATTGAGGATGAAAGGATGGTGATGAGATAGTGAAATATGGATGATTGGTGGATGATTGAACTCTTAGGAAACCTTGAAGAGGATGCTAAACTTTGCTTTTGATGTTTCATTTTGGATTGATTTGATTTGATTTTGATTTTGATTGGATTTTTTTTGGATAATGAACTCATAAACTCTAAGAGGTTGGATGTTTTCTTAGGGTAAACGTGTCCACAAGATGATAATTTAACTAAGTGTGCAAAGAAGGATTCATCTACACACACCTAGCCAAACAAGATGATTATCATTTGATTCAAGGATTTTCCCAAATTTTATCATAAAGGATTTTTTTAGGATTTCCAAGAGTTGTTTGTGAGGTGATTTTGATTTGATGTTTGAAGGGTGGATGAGAGTGTTTTGATTTTGATCCTAAGAGACTTAGAGATACTTTGTTTACTAGACCAAGGTGTTAAAGAAAATTCTAATACTTCCTATGTGAGATACTCAAACATTTGAAAGAGACTTGGATTTTGACAATAGTAAAATGAATAAAAATTTGGATTGTTCCTTGATGTACATTTATAAAAGTTGAATGTCAATCTTTCTCTAAATTCATAAAGCATAGACAAATGTTTTGTGCAAGATTTTTTACTAAGACCTTTGGACTTTGGTTTTCAGATTTTGATCTTTTGGGAAATCATTTGGAAGAACACATGTGTGGGGTCCAATTGTTTCTTATCTTTGCTTAATGAGTCCTTTCTACCACAAACACTTTCTTGATTAGGTTTTCAAACTAGATGTCCAACGTCCCAATTTCTTCTCATCCCACAAAGTCCATTATGTGGAAATCAAGGAAATTAAGGCAAAAGTTCCCTATTTATTTACTTTAGTGAGAGCCTCTAAGGATAGAATCCCTAGGGCAAGCAATAACACTTGAATTTTTTCAAAGGTATTTGCTTCCTAAAGGGCTTGAAATTTAATGATCATGTTTGAATGTTTGTTTTCCAATGTTTAAGATCTAAGGAAAGTGTTTTGATTCCAAGAACATGCACAACCATATGGATAAGAGGCAATATTTATTGAGTCCCCACTTGGATAAATCTAGCTGCGCTTATTCTTGGTGGATGATTAAAAGCTTGACCACACTAGCTCCCCTCCATGGCACTCACTTCTACGAGTTAACCAAGCTTTAGTACCCATGAAACTCCCATGACACACTTCTCATCTCTACCAAGAACCACAAAAATGCGGAGCAACTTCAAAGGTCTGACCTCTTGCACCAACAAATAGATAAGGATTTTGGGCCTCTAAAAAAAAGGTTCTAGTATAGGCATTATGTTCATGGGGGATCATCCATACAAAAAAATACCATTGCTACCCTTCTTGTTAGAACAATCCTTGTGATACTTGAACTTTCCTCAAGTACCCACACTTATATACCAGGTGGAAGTTGCTTGGCCTTAGTGTGTTCCTAGTTGGGTTGTTCCCTGGGGTGATTAATTTTTCCCACTAGGCAAGCCCTCTAAGGATAAAAAAAAGAAAGCAACCACACCCATAGTTCGATCAATATTTGTTGAGAAATAAAGAGAGAACACACACAATATACTCCACTCACACTCGCAAGATTATGTTCAATTTTAAGAATCCAAATTAAAGTGTGGAGGCAATCTCTTATACAACTTAATGTCACAAAAATCCTTTTTATTCTCAAGATTTCCATGAGGTGCGAGAGAAGCACATACATCTTTTAGATGATATTACATTGGATAAGATATTACAAAACATAAAAGCACATGTTCATTTTAATCCTTCAAAGCAAGAATTGGATTATTTTTAAGCACCAAAAGGAAATATGAGAGTTTCTTGTTCAATTGTTAAGCCCCAAAAAAAAATCTAGTAAGTTGCCTAAGGTTCTTTTTAATCCCTTTATTTTGTTCTTTTTAAGCCCAAATGAAAATTAGTGAGTCCTAAAAAAGCATGAAGATGACAAAGTCGTTAGAAAAGGGACTATAATTCCTCCCCAGAGTGTTTAAAAAAAATGTTACAATGAAATGATGATGCCATAGAGAAGCCTTCGTCTTTATTTCCTCCCTTCACTTTTGATCAATCCAACCTACAAAACTAGTTAAAACAATAGAAATAGAAGCCAAAAACTAGTTAGTAGTCAAAAGCAACCAAACTGAAAAAACACATGTTGAAATTAATTTGAAAAGTTCCTTTTACCCAACTCTAGTGGCATAGTTTGTGATGGTGGTACAGTTTGAAGGAGTCAACGACACTCTATAACATTGTTGGGACTGATAGCAACAGACTGTGGAGAAACCAATGAGTGCAAATGCAATGCTATTTTGACCAATGATGGAGTTTAGAATTTAGATGGATGGTCAACAAGAAAATGGCAGAACGTCGCTGTTTGAAATTCAAATTTCTTGGTGGGAATGAATCATCATTGTGGTTTGGAGTTTATCAACATTCCTATATGGTGCCACTGGACTGATAGCAGTGCAGTTTCTCTGTCAGCCATGATGTTTTCTTGTAGACACAAAAAGTTTCAAAAAATAATGAAATTTTGAAGAAAAACATGTTAGATTCTTTAAGTTTGCCCTCCTTATTGCACCAAAATGTGAATGGTGATCCTATACCTACACAAACATGAAGAAAAAACACACAATCAGTCCCAAATGCAAGTTAGAAACATCATTCCCCATGAAATTAATTTGAAAAAACAAGAAATAATATGAAGAATACAATGAAAAATCTATTAAATCCTATTTAAATGATCAAACTCTCAATCCCATGTGGATGTTGGTGCCATTTTGATGTGGAAAATGGTCCCTTTCCCAATTCCTTGCTAGCTTGAATGATGATTGATGAAGATTTCATGCTCCTTGGTGAAATTCCTACATAACCTAGCTATGAAACTTAAAGAAAACTATGAAAATGGATGAACAATGGATGAGAAAATTTAAAATCTTGAGATAATGACTTTGCATAAAGTTATGGATCCAAAATCCAAATGATATCCTCTTATTTATAGATGATAATGATGGAGGATGAGGAAAAATGGATGAATGTGGGATAAAAGACCAACCAATAGCATGAAGCCACTTGTCAACATGTGAGTGGACAAAGGTGGAGTACATTTTGATCATTGTGCAATTAAGTAGAATTTCAAAATTGATGAAATGACAAGTTGGAGTGAGAATAAAATGAAGTTAATGCCACTTGGCTCAAGGAAAAGGACATGTAAGAAACTTAAATGCCTTGTTAGATGTACAAACCCTTTTGGAGGGATTTTTCAAACTTAGAAAATATTCCCTTTTTTGTGCCTTTTTGAAAGTAATTAGATATTTAATAAATCAATTAAAATGATTTTCATGAGAAAGTTGCAAAAGCTAGAGGATTTGAGTGATTAAGATTAAGATTAACTGTGATTTGATTAATTAAAGGGAGATTAGATGATTTGACAATTTTGACTTAGATTTTTGGATTAATTTAGATCAAAATGAGAGGAAAATGATTTATTGACTTAGTTAAATAAGTTTTGATTTATTTAATTAAAAGGGAAAAGATGACTTAATCAAATAAAATTAATCTATTTAATTAAGGGATGAAATGTGATGAATTTAATCAAATAAAGATTATTCGATTAAATGGTTAGCAAAGGAGATGATTCAGGATGAACTAGTGCTAGTAAAATTAGGATCAGGTGTATAGGATGAATTAGTACATTTTTGTTGTCTACATTACCCAAGTAGGCTATTGTGGGAGGTGGAGGTGGCAGTTACTATGCTACAATAGCTTGAGGTTGAAATGGGACTCTAATTGGGGTAGCACCTTGGAAGTGAGGTGGAGGGGTGAGAACAACACCTTGGATGTGGCAAGTGAAAGGTGAAAATGTTGTTTGAAGTGAAGGATAGGATGGAAGAGTTGTTGGGAGTGAAGGGGTGGAAGGAGATGGAGGGGATATAGGTCAATTGGGTGGGGTTTAAGCTAATGCTTCCTCTTTCTTGACTCTCTTAGCCTTAGTAGGAGTCTTTAACTCTTGAAATTATCCATTTTTAGGTGTGGATCTAACTACTCTATGAAACATTTGAAGGGAGAAGGACCCAATTCAATCCAACTTAACTTGGCCCTCCTTCTAGTGGCAGTTCTGTTGATGGGTCCTTTTGCACTTTCTCAACACATACAACATACGATTATGCTATCTCTCTTGAAAGGTAATTTCTACAACTAAGTTTTAGAAATCACCCCAAGGTCTCTCAGGTGTTAGGTCATGACAATGCATGGAATAATTCAGTTGGTTAATGTGATTTGCTAGTAATCAATAAGAGAATTTATGGTTATTAAGCATGGAGGGAATTGGATTTTCAAAAGGAGTTTTATAAATTTTTGAAGTGAGTGGATAGTTGTTGTAAGTCTGAAACTACAAGCTAAAACTCCATCTTTTCCATTAGATTTGGCTTTATAATGATGTTGGAACTTTGTTGTAATTTTAGTTTTAAAGAAAGGTAAAAAGGGTGAAAGGGTTAGAAGTTTCCTATACCTATAACTAAAGATGAACAATAACAATGGAGGATGCTACAGTGGGTAGACTTCCTAAAATTGAGTCCCACTTAACCAAGGACAACCCACAGTCTCATGAAACTAGTGCAATATTCTAAGGTCTACATATTTTCAAACCACTCATTCACCATTAAAGCATGAATAATAGCTAAACTTAAGTGTAGCAATGTAAATGATGCTTAGACTAACTTTACATAGCAGTTTATCAACAATAAACAACAAAAAGTATGAGCTCGGAAGACATCAAACACCATAGCATTCTTCACCATTAAAGTGCAACATAAACTAATAACTAAAAGTAACTTAAACAAAGCTAAAATATAATTCTCGGAGATCGAATCATGCACACATGGAGAAGAAAACAGAAGAAACCATCAAAAAAATTATTTTCTCATTAATGTTTTGTAGTATGCCTTTACACAACTCATCTCCCTCTTTGAAAATGAGAGGATGCCCCTATTTATAGTTTTCCAAAAGAAAAATTAATGGACAAGATTCATTTACATTATGTAGATCAGATTCATTTTTCATTAGGGTTTCACCCACCCCCAAATATATGACAATATAAAATAAACTTTTGTCTATTTTCTCTTGTAACTAATTTTTTCTTTTAGCTACTTCTAAATTTTATAACTATATTGTCAAATACTCATCATCTATAACTAGATTTCCAACATTCTTTTGGAGAGTAGCATACTCCATGAAATTTCTGATCATAGCTCAGAGCTTGTCCCATTCCATGAGTTTATATTGGAGGATCTAAAAGGTTATATTCTTGAATCTCTCAGTGACCTGCTCCTAGTGCTTGGTGCATTTCGGTTTCGCCTTGATCACCTGCTCAGACTGAGTGAAAGTCCTTGCAGCAAAATCCATGAAATCTAGTGACAGTGTGTTCGCAACCCCTTGCTCCATCTTCTTATGAAAGAATGGTTTTATTTTCTCTAGATCTAACTCTAGAGTGAGAATCTCATAGTCTGTCATCATCTTCATATAATCTTCTTCATCAGTCCGGTGCTCTACAACCCACTCAAGATCAAGCTCTAGTTTGTGCAAGACCTTCTCTAGGATCTCCTTTCTATAATCTAGGCCCATTTTCCATGTTTGCACCAACCAATGATCATCCTTTTGCAGTTCCAGATCCTCTTCCCTTATTCCCCAAGAAAGCTTAAGGATGCTCTCAAGCTTAGGATAAGTGATCCTATACAACTTGAAGAACTCATTGTAGGTCTTTATCGTGTCCTCTATCTTCTTTTGTAAGCTCCAAATTTATTGAAAATCTTGGCAGCATGGCGGATTCCCATGTCACCATTGTATATTACTTAGTTGAACCAATCCACAATGGACTTGGTCCAGTTTTTCATTTTCTCCATTTTATTTAGCTCCTCCTTAGAGAGGAGAGCAGACATAGATGATTCTATAGGAGCTTCTTCTTTTGTGGATGTCCACTATTGGATGTAAGTGGTGAGGTTTTCTACTCATGCCTTTACCTCTTCTTTGGTGGGCTGATCCTTGTTCATCTATTGTATGAATGTAGACACTAACACTTATAGATCATCTATCTTCTATTGATGATTTGCTAGGCCTAGATTGATTGGAGATATTTGGTAATCCTACCCCTATATGGTTCTGGAATCTTTTCCTACTATTGGGGTGGAAACTTGTAATTTTCAAGACCTAGAAGCATCAATCATAATGTGTGATCTAATTTTTGGCTTCTCCTTTTTGGTCCTTTTCTGCGCTCTAGCTAGTATTGCTTCTATCCTTACCTTTGGATCAATGACTATGGGGGCCTTCTTCTTCAATTATAGCTCCAGCCAACTAGGAACCTCTATTTTCCTCTTTGGTGATTCATGATCACCTTCCTCTTCTTGTTGCTTTTGAGGTTGATCCTCAATGCTCCTCTTCAGGGACCTAGTACCTTTATCTTTATCTTCTTCTTGCTCAATTTCAATGTTTCATTCAGGCTCAAAGCTCTTTTCTGGTGCATTTTCTTCTTCTTCTTTATCCTTTTCTTCCTCCCTTGCTAGAGGTATTTCTTCCTACATTAGGCCCTTATCTTGGCCAATTTTTGGAGGTTCTTCAATTATCTCCACATATGGATTAGTGTTTTTCTTCCCTTCCTTGGAGCAGTGCTCCTCTAGGTGTGTCTCTTCTTCTAGCTCCTGATCTGATGTTTCTACCATGGAGTTCTCATCAATCCCTTCATCCTCAGAGGTTTGTGGTCCTTCTTCATCAGAAGCTACATTGTCTAAGTTTATATTCAACCCACCCTTTGGGTGTTCAAAATAATCATCTCAATTAGAATCCTCGGGCTCATCCACTATATTCTCTACAACCTCTTTATGTTGGTTTACATTGAGCCTTTCCATTTCTTTTGAGATCTGCATTATGGCCTCCATTTTTAGTGGCTCGATAGGTGTCGAGGGAATAGGTAAAGAAACAACTAGCTAAGACATTAGCTCCTAGAATTTGGGGTCAAGGATCAACCTGGAGAGCTCAGCTGATACATTTTTCATATAGGACATGAAGGAATGTGACAAAGTAAGAGGCACCATGGTAGTTGTTGAAATTGTTGGTGGGAGAGTAGAGAAAGTAGGCGATGGAGGAAGAAGCGAGGAAGATGATAGTGGCAAGGTAGTCGAGGAGGAAGAGTCAAGAGTTATTACCATAGCAGTCGGTGAGGCAGATATGAGGTGGATTGAGATGTCCATGGTGGGTGTGGATGAGATAGGTGGAGGAGTGGTGACAATGGTAGCATCGAGAGTAGAAGTGGTAGGTGGTGAGCTTGGCTACTTGGTTTCTTCTTCCTCTTCACATTAAGGATCTTCCTCTTGAATAGTAGGCATTTCAAGCACAAATTTCCCTATCCTCTTTATTCATTTTTATGGTTGCACCTCAGTCGTCTTCCTAGATTATGCCTTTGTAGACACGAAATATATTGACTGGCATTGTGCATCTAATCCTAAATTACTAACATCATTTCTCTTGAATCATCCTCGTCTAACCATTGGTAATCAAACTTCTATCTGATTAAATCTATTAATATTCCTCTCTTGAATAAATAAATCATTTTATCTAATCAAGTTAATCTCTTTTGTTAATTAAATCAATCCATCCGATCTAATTATCCCTATTTAATCAAATAATCAATTTATTTGATTAAATCCCTAAAGTCTATCCATTAAATTAAATAAATTAAAACCTTATTTGATTTAATCTAACACCATCTTTTTTAATTAAATAAATCAAAATCCTTGTTTAATTAATCTTTTGGCATATTCCTCTCTTATTTGATTTAAATAAATCCATAAATTTGAGTCAAATAGGTCACATCATCTAATCTCTTGTTAAATTAATTAGCCCTTGATTAAGTTAACCTCATCTCATGTCACATCCTCTAGATAATGCAAGTTGCACATGAAAATAGATTTAATTCATTTATTAAATCTCTATTTTCCCCACAAGGCATCTTTTGGAATATTCTCTCAATTTGAATTCAAAAATTTCAAGTCAACATGTACATCCAACAAGGAAATAACTTCCTCTTACATGTCCTTTGCCTTTGAGCCAAGTGGCATTTATTGCATTTTCCTCCTTGCAAGTCATTTCAACAAATTTGAATTTCAAATATTTGCATTTATTGGCACAATCCCCAAATCTTGTACATCCTTCATCCATTCATAGCTTGACAAGTGGCATCATATCATTGGATGAATGTTAGTCCCACATTGCTCAAATTTGTACATTCATCCATCTTGAAATCCTATAAATAAAGAGCTCATATCCTCATTTCATCATCCACAATTTGAGTAAAGTTACCATGCTCAAACATTTTGAATTCATCCAATATCATTGAGCTGAAGTGTTTTTGCATTTTGGCTTGGAGTTCTCATTCATCAACAACAAAGTGGATCACCTCAACACATCAAGCTTTCATCATAGGAATGCTAGAAAGGGCCAATTTTCACATCAAATTGGCACCAATTTCCATGGACTTAGCTCACATCTAATTAGGATTTTTATCTATTTCATTGTGTTCTTCACTATTTTCTTTCCTAGTTTGAGATTGCAAATGGATTTCATGGGGAATTCTTGTTTTGGCTTGCAATCACTTGTCTAACTTGTTTATTCCTTGTTACTTTGTATAGGGTACCAAGGCTAGTTCGGGACACACTGCTGTTGGGCTTGGCGGCTAGCATCCTTCCTCTTCTTCATCCTCATGACTAGTGGGGACTTGGGAGCTTCACCCAATGATCCAAGGGATGCACCATTATCAGTTTCACTTTTTGTTTCATCCTTGAGCTCCCTATATGTAAGCTCTACACCCTGCTCTTTGAATTGAGCTACCTATGCATCCACCCATTGTTTTTTTTTTGTGCTTAATGGGTTGGGTTAGAATATCAAGTTCAATGACCTCTTCCTCATTCCAATCAATAATGAGTAGGGGAATCCAAGCCATGTCATGGTATCTATCATCTACAATGTTATATTCTTTAAATATCTAATTAGGCATTGGAAATAGATTTATAGACTTCACAAACTAATTGGTCATCCTCATATAATTTTCCATCTGCACCTCTTTATCATCATTGCAGTTGGCCCAGAAGTCCTCAATGTGAGGTTGGTGGGCATATTGCCTCCCAACCCATTTCTTCAATTTTCCATGAGGATCCACTCTTTCTCAGTTTGTGTGAAGGTCCAAGTTATACTCTACTAACTCTTTTATGAGTATTCAATGCATTAGGCAACAAGACAAGAGTACCTTCCCTGTCTAAATACTTACCACTCAACAATATGGAATACTTACCTTGTCTGTGTGAAGGTCCAAGTTAGAGGATATGGAATCCCAACCTAATACTTACCACTTAACAATGTATGAGTAGTCTACAACTGCTGAGAAACCTCCAAAAAGATGATGCAGTCATTTGGGTAGTGCAGTAGTTGGTAGGGTTTCCCTGAGAACCCTTCTAATTTTATG
>VDFB02099561.1:0-27967 GCA_007258455.2 Sequoia sempervirens | reverse complement strand
AAGTTGGATGTGTCATGCCTGTGGGCCAAGGGGCCGAATGACTTGAAGGCTCATTCTGTGCCCTTGGGCTTGATTGAGGAGGACAGGCTCCTAGCGTCCTATCATGCTTTCCCACCGAATTCCTAATATGGTTGGCTGTTGGAAATAAGCTGTGAAATGGATCCAAATGTATTTAGGATATGATGTTTTCAATAGGGATTACCTATGATCATAATGCTTGATGTTAATTAATTAGGGTTTTCTCTAAGTTCTATTATGATTGTGTAATTTATTTATAGAATACTCTTTGCAAATAAACTGTATTGTTGGAATTATTATTTATGGGCAAAAATCAGGTATATCCCCAAAAGGGGGCATTACAGTAATGTTGGTCACATCTAAGTTTTTCAAATGTCAATTCACATGGGTACATTTTTCATTCAATACTAATTTGAATTTAGACTAGGTGGATCCTTCAATGTTTGTCCTTGTCGTCTAGATAAATTTGTCCGTCCTTTGTCTACTTTTAAGCTTTGATGACTGAGTGATGGGATATTTTGTAGGATTTTTGGAATGTGTGACATAGATATACCTTGGTTTGCATGGAGACTATCTTCAATTGCATTTTTTGAACATTGGGAGAGTGAAAAAGGTTTGTAAATACGTAATCTTACCTGCTTATTCAATAATCGAAAATCAGAAAAAGAGGGATAAGTGCAATCTGAAGCATTATGGAAAAACATGCCATAAACATATTTGTTGGCATGAGCTGGTTGGTCCTATGATCATGCTTTTATGTTGGAGCTTGGCAAGTTGTTCTAATTCAAACTTTTGTTTTCTTTATTGTATTGCTGATAGGAATTTTTAAGGATGACAAATTTTGTATGTCTAGGGAAAAATCTTAAGTCACGTTCTTTTCTCTTGCTATGTATCTCAATTCTCCTTTCCTATTTTTGAAATGTCTCATACATTTTATCACTTAAGTTTTTTGGTGAGTGAAAATTGATGTAATGAGAAACTTAGTATTGTAAGTATTCTTACGTCTATTATTTGATTTGTGTTACTGTACTGCACATTATATAATATGAAGGCATAGGCGTGTGCATGTGGATGCATACTTGTTGGCATATATGGGCAGATAATTGAACAAAGTTGTCAATGACAGGTCAGACGTTTGTGGTTTCCAAAAGACCCATGAAAGGCAACGGAAGAGAAATGATTCAGTTTGGTGTTCCTATTACGAATGCACCTTTGGAAGGGGAAATCGCAACTGGAAATTTGAAAGGTGTGTTATTTCTCCTGGATCAGAGTCTAGTTTCCAATTGTATAAGGCTTGGGCATACGCTATTTATTAATGAAGCATTATCATCTCATTTTTTCTGAGAATTTAGTTAGGCATGCTGTTGAGTAAAGAATTGTAATACACAGCTATACACATATATTTTATATCAGACATGTATTGAACTGATTCTATGCTACAGTTAGAAATTATGATCTAACATTCATTTAATTTATGTTTTCCAAACTTTTAGTGAGCCAGGGTCTGGTGGTAAGGTGGGAGGGATTGATTGAACGATGACCTGGGTTATAGCTCCAATGGACTTCTGTTATGGTTCATGAGTCAAATCCAACACACATAAATACACAACGAACAACTAAAGCAACTTTTTGAATTAACGGATAATTGAAATTTTGTTTAAACTTAAAAAAATGAACTACAGCATTTGGACAAGAAGGATGACAATCAATGTGGAAGTTTACAATTCTAGCCTAGCAGCTAGCTTATTCTGATGATACGGAGAGACATAATACCTCCTGAGAAGGTATGAGCTCCCGCTGAGGTCCAGGTCGTACGGGTGTTGATTTGGTCACAAGCAGTCCTGCAGGTCCATGCACAAATCTTTCTAACTAAAAATGAAGCTCTCACGATGCTTAAATCCTTTTTATATATCTTGCAAACTTAAGGCCTTGTGTAACTGTCTTTACATTCCTGTGTGCACTTGTAGGATAATTTTTTTGGTAATTGACATATCTTTAAGGAGTGCACAACTGATCATAACTGGCCAATAATTATTGGCTGTATACTGGCATCTAAGTGATGAATTACTGATTTATTCTTGCAAAGCCGACTTATAACTACTGGCTATATAACTGCTGGCAGCATAACTGATGTATTGATTTTTCCTACATGGTAAATGCTGCATGACTGACATATTGCTGCATAACAATTTATTTTGCATAACTGATATTTTTTGTTAGGTAAATGAGGATTTTTTAGCACATCCCAAGACCATTGGGACATAAATAGGGACTCCTTTCTTGAGCACGATCTAACATGTTTTATTGAAGGGAAATGAACTTGAATCGCTATGTTTATAAACAAACTTTCCAATTACCATTCCATCACAAGGTCTCCTTGGTTCAAATTTTGGGTAAACCTTAAGGCAGATAGATATCCAAGTGTATATGGGGGTGGGCTTGGGTCCATACAATCGAGAGCGTGTCTCATGTGGTTGACCCCTACCCTTGGGCATCACTATGGCTAGTTTGAGTTGCCCAGGAGCTTGTGGAAATGGAGCCTTGGTCAATGGGGTGAAACTCATCTCTTCTCGCTACTCCTCACCACTTGCCCTAAACCCATTGGGAAAATTTTAGGGTAAATATTGGGGAAGATTGCAATGTGCAAATGGGAGTGGGCGCTGTTCCATGGTATCAGAGAATGTATACTATATGATTCAGAAAGTTCAAACTTGACCTCTAGGCATCCGCATGGCCAGTTTGAGGTGCCCAGGAGCTTGTTGGAATGGAACCTCAGTCAATGTTATGAAACCTATTTTTCCCTGTTGCTTGCCCCAAACACATTCAACTTGTATAACTGATTATTTATGTATGCTGTATAGTGATATTGTTATTTATGCAAAGGATTTTTTTTGTTTAGGCTTCATAACATGCCCTTATCCTGATTATGGCCTTCCTCCCCTCTTCTCAACATTACACCACCTCCTTGCCCAACCTTGCGTCCTCCCACTCCCTCAAGACAAGGCTGGGTGCAAATTCTAGAATCTGGAAAGTATTGTGAATTCTTAGATGGAAAGGTTTATTGAGTTTGACGGTGCACTACATTGCCTCTGATGCATCTCCACATGAGGATGAACCTATAGATTATAAGCAATTTCATAAAAGCTTGGTGATAATTTTAGATCTTCTGTGTGGATAGTATATTGCTTGGCTTTGCCTGTAAATAAAACTGAGTATTCATCTCAACAGACATGGAATCTGCTTAGTTTTATACAATTTGGTTCTGGCCTGCATCGCTATATTCTTCATACACATCTTCAACCTATCGTGCATTTGCTGACCCATCTCCAATGTCATCTGTGCCCTTAATTTAAAATTTGCCATTTTCAATTCTGTTTGGAATGAGAGGCTGATGTCTATACATTACAAATTGAAGTCTTTCTTCCTTTACTGTCTCTCTTGTTGCAAAACTTGATCTCAACACAACCTCTATCACCTGATTTACTAAGTACTTACTCTTTACTACTAATTTTTTTTCAAGTGTTACAGTGCTCTGAAAAAAACATTCCAAAAGTACTCGTTGAACTTGGAATTTTTTTGAGTTAAATTCAAAGAAAAATATTCTCTATAAGTATGTTGGTATGTACTTCCCTCTGCATGACATATCGAAATGAATAGCTCTTGCCATGTTTGTTAATCTGTCCACTGCTATTAATATTTGATCACTGTCCTAAGGTTTTCTCAAGGTGTATAACAAACTCCATCTAAACATTTTCTCATTTTATGTTGGAAAAGTAAGGGCATTAGTCTTGTTGAGAAATGCTTCTAGTCTATTTTCATAACAAATTTTAGTTGTTTTTACTTATCATGTCAAGTTTGTGCACATGTTCCTCTGATAAACATTCTTTTATATTTGTTTTATATGTTTCAGCCCTTAAGGATATTATAAAATTCAATACCGTACATTTGATATCTTAGCTCTGCCTTGTGGACTTAAGATTACCAGATTATGTCACATTAGGCTATCTTTTCTTCTATAATCTGAAGGTGATTATCTTGCTTTATTATGGATGGCATTTGCTGTCATCACCTTCCCATGTCTAATTTTCTCTAATATTTCCTTTCAAAGTTCCTTGCAAGTTGAAACACATTGGAACTGAATATTTTGCATTATGCATATCTTGAATAGCAACATTATCAACTATATATTGATTTCCAGCTTGACTTTAGTTTGTAAGTTATAACCAGAAAAATAATTGCCCATCTCTATTGTTTGAAGCCCAATTCACCTTTTTAAAGAAAAGAAAGCCACTATGGTATGCAATTATCTTGAAGTTCTTATCCTAAAGCTAATGTTAGTATGTTTTTGGTTTGCATTATGATGTTTGTTTACCTATATCAAAGACTGCTTCAATCAGACAGTTCTATCATTTATTTGCATCTCAGAATTAAGCATGTTCTGCTGGATAGTGTAGATTGAGATAATTCTGTTTATAGGTAATTCATGCTATGGATAGATATCATGTGATGGCCCATTCCTATTAACAATTAGCCTTAAACAAGTTCTGTGATACCATGTTATTTACGCATGCCATTCCTAGCATCATTAAACCCTATTGATATCATCAAAATGAACGATAATACTTAAAGCAGAAGAAAACTTTCTCCAAAATAAATCTTCACCTTTCTTAAGGAGTCTGTCGGGGTTTAACATCCTAATCATACTAGTTGTTACTCTCTTAGTGGAGCCACTCACCTTCAAACAACAAAAAACACGATTTGTTACAACTGTATGCATGGTTTGAAATGATGATAGAATTGGTGATGGATGAATAAAAAATCTTTCCATGTCACCCTATAGCTTCCTCTAGTTTATCTTATTAGTGATGTAATTTTGCTGATGAGAGGTGACACTACCCTTTATGTCTGCACCTTAATCTTATTGATGGCAATTGCAGTTTCTTCATGAGATTGACATTTTTTCATTTGGTGGATAGCAGTTTGCACGCATGTGGGTTTGTAAATATTTGTGTTTAAGCAAAAATAACAGGAGGAGAGAAGAAAAGCAAGTTCTAAATGAAACTATTTTTCAAGGAGTCATTTGATTTACATCAATAAGTTTTATTTATATTCACTATTTAAACCTTTTTTTATTGGTCAGTTTGACATTTAATGATCCACAAGGATCAAGATAACAAATCCCTTTCTTTAGTCAACCAAATATTACTTCAGTCAACAGTAGGGCTCAAAACTGAGAGTTTCTTGAATGTTGATGAAACCATTGGTTCCAACAAGTGACAATTATGTAACCACTGGTTGCCATAAGAGATACTTTTGAAATTGCTAATCACTGTAGGCAACAGTTCTGCAACCACTAGGATGGAAACACTACAACTGAACTGCACAAAGTGGCAGTTTCACCACAAGAATCTGAACGAGAGTAATGAGAAAATGACTCTTCACTTCCAGAAGTTTGGAAGCCCTTTGGTGCATGGAGCATGTTGTATAGCTGCTTGTATCAATTATTATGTAGCAATTAAGTATTTGTTTCTAATGTTCTGTTATACAGAAACAAATGTTTGCTTGTAGCATGTTTTTGGTGAAAATACTGTATATTAAAACCATTAATTAAAACATACAGTCATAGTCCTCAAAAAACATGGGCAACATGGAATCGTGCCTCAAAGCCAAACAGGAAAATCTGAGAAATAACCACAAAACAAGAGCATGACCCTAACAAGGAAACAACTGTCAAGTCACTAGTTCAACAAAAATCTATAAAAAAGCCATTACAATTAAGCTGCAAGGGCAACTCTAATGTTGGAGGGGGGTCAATGCCCATTAGGATTATCCCACCCTCCACCTGGCAAATCCTTGCCATCATCCACAGATTCCAAGCTAGTAAGAATGACATTTTTTTCTTCCTTGGGTTCCCAGCTTGTAACAGGTTTAGCATTGTTTTAATTAATAAAGAACTCTATTTATTCAATGAATTTTGCGTCGATTTGGGCCCATTGAGGGAACTTAGGACCCAACTGCAAACACAAGCTGTCATTAATTTGACCATCTATCCTTGTTTGCATCTATTGGAAAAATATCATGCTAAGATTAATTACTAAACACTGAATCATAAGCAACACAAAATAAATTAATAAAATGAAAGATCATACCACAACACATTTGGGAAACCATTTGATGGAAGAAAATCCTGTGTATTAAGGAAGATGGCACCTTGAAATCTTACAATGTTTAAAATCTCTCTACTACAAAAATATGAGAGTTTGAAAATAACAAGATAAATATGTACCACACTTAAAGAAAGGGAAGGAGAATCTCTATTTTATAAAGGTGAAAAGAGGCGTTATGCACGTAATTTTAAGCTTCTATATTTTTCACCTTGCATTAGTTTGTGCCTATTTGTTCTATTCCACATGACAAGAGGTGAACACGTGTGCAAAGAAAATGAGTTACCTTCTAATATTCCTTCCAAGGAATATAGTCACACCTAAGAAAGGAGTTATACTCTAGTATTCTTTGTAAGAAAAATATGGTGACATCTAAGAAAAGTTACACTCCAAGAAATATAAAGCTAAAAGACAAATGAAGTTTAAGATCATCTAAATTATCAAATACAAAATAAGAAAGATACTAGCCACCTCACTATGGACAAAACCTTCTTAACTGTAGGAAAAATCCATACATAAAAGGAAAAAAAGGTTGAGTAAGAATATCTATCTATCTATATCTTTTAATAAAAAGACATATTTTAAGTGTACAGCAACTGAGAACAGCAGAACTGAAAATTACATAGAAGGGGGCATGAATGAATTAGTCATCTTAAGTAACACATTCAGCCAAACAGCAGCAATGAAAAATAGAACCATGTTCATCAAATTTTGAACTAAGATCCTCAAGTGCAGCACAAACAGAGAGCTTCAGCACCAGATGAAGAAGTGGCAGCATTATCATTTCCAAGATGCCAGATTTTTAAAGGTCCTTTTTTTTATGCCAATTCCTATATTGGCCATTTTGTGAGCTTCTTTATTTTATTTCTTTCAATGTGGATGAAATCAATTTTCATAAAATGCACTTTGAGAAAACAGATGTATCACAACAAGTAAACAATGGAGATAGATTTGCAGTGTAGGAAATTGGCAGAGCATAAGTGATCAGTTTAGAGTCACCATAAACTTTTAATTCATCAATTCCTCTTTCTTTAGCTAAAAGAAGGCGATGTTTGAAAGCCTAAGCCTCCATAATGTATTAGTAGTTTTACTAAGATCTAGAGTGTAATTCAAAATTGTTTGACCATCATAGGTAATCATTCCTCCACTTCCAGCACACTAGGATTTTCTTTTGATGCACCATTGAAGTAGAGGATAAAGCCATTATTTTCAGGGAATAAGCTGTCCTCATCTTTCTTTTACTTTTTTTTTCCCTCACTTTAGGAGCAAGCCTAATGGATTCTTTGAGCAAATTCCGAACTGTTATTGCTGATGCGCAAGGAGGTGTTCTGTTCTGTCTAAAAATTAGGGAGTTTTTGGCTTTCCTGTATCACCAAAAAAAATATACCTAGCAAGAAGAATTTTAGCACCAATGTGCCAATTCAGGCCATTATATTTCAACTATTTTTTTTTTCAGAAAATCAATGGCTTCTTGTAAAGTAATGGGGACTTAAGGATGGCATGAAACTTGTTGCTAAGAAGGTTATGTACCTCCATAGCATAGTTGCACCTCCTAAAAAGATGATTTTTATTTTCTTCATTTATTGGCAAAGAACACACTAGTTCTCTCTAATGAAATTCCTTCTTTGGAGGTTGTCTAAAGCATAGTTGAAAAATTCAGACTCAGCAATAACTCTGTAAATTTTTCAAACATTAAAAAACTTATAAATTTGTAAAAGTATTCTTCAAAACTATATTACTGAATTTAAGAAACATATTACTTATTTCGATTTTCATATAAATAAAAATTACAAATTATAAATTTCTTCAACAATTAAGTGTGTGTGTCCTCAAATTGAATGATTGATTTATAATTTATAATTAAGACTTATTTAAAGAGGTAATAAGAACCTCTCACATTAATATCTTTATTCAGAAAAACAAACCTCTTCTTAATAAGATCTTCCAATTAATAGGGTATTACTTAAAAGATGTTAAAATGGAGACCCTCTTCAAATAAATGCATCTTCACTGAAAGAGGTAATAATAATTTGACGTCAATATATATGTCTTCTAAAGGTCATTAACTAAACGGAGATTTTATTTTGGGGAGATTTAATTTTGGAAAAAGAAATTGAAGATGTTAATTTGCTGCCCTAAGCACAGAGAATGGAAGAAGGAAAATATCTGCTTCCCATGTTAATTCATCAACTTGTAGAGAAATAAAGACATTAATCGCTAAAAAATGAAGACACTTGAACCAAATATGGTCAGATCAAAGGAAGATCTATTGAAACCTAAATCACATACTACAAAATTCAACAAATGGAAGCCCTACACGCAACAACAATAATCCTCTTTGTCACATTCTATTTGAGCAACTATGAAACAATGCAACTTGTGGGCACATTTTGTTTGAGCATCAAAAAAACTCTGTTGCGGTTACGAAAAACCCTAGTCATGAGAATGAAAAACTAGTTGTTGGAGTCTGAAAGGGCATTGAAAAAACTACAGGAGAGTTTTTCACAAAAATTGCAAGTTTTCTTACGATTTTTGGCAATTTTTGCGAGCTTTTTTAAATAATCGTAGCGAGTTTCTCCTATCACTTGGGGCCAAATTTTTTTGTGAGTCACTCGCCTACATTTTCAGCTCATGATTACCGTGAGTCCTACGAGTAATTCTAGTTCTTTGAAACTATGGTCCAAGGTAGTTCTTTAGGAACTAAGGCCAAAAAAGATGAGTTAATCCCCTCATGGAGTTTTTGATTAAGTCTAAAATCTTCCACCATCACCAGCAAATCTAGTTTGAAGATTCATATCTGCTTGCATTTTCGTTGATAGAGTTTCAACATTCCATCTTTGAATTAAGATGATTTGGAGCATAAACATTTGTAATGATGAACAAAGTATTACATGACTTTTCTCTCAAATAGACCTTGATCCAATTAGCATTCATGAAGGATTTTTGTAATGAAAAATTAGTTGACCAAGCTGTGATAACTCCTGCAAAGGCATGCCTAGCAAAAATTGCTATACTCTAACCCAATTTTTTTTGTATAAAGGATTTAGCTTCCTCAGTGTCTAATTCAGTTTCTTGGATTAACAAAATATCAGGCTTTTCAGAAGAAAAAAACTGTGTTTAACACACTTTTTTTTTCCCTTCTCCTAAACCTCCTATATTCCAAGAGAGGAGCTTCATTGCTAGCTGGTTTTTTTCTATTGATTTTTATTGCTGAGTCCAAGGTTGCTTGCTTACCTACTGCTACATTTTCTACTACTTCTTTAGCTCTGATCTGAGGTTTTGTCCTTCCTTTTGACATTTGGCTAGTTATTAGGGAGTTGGTATGTCTCCTTCTCGTTCTATTTCCTCTTCAAGGATCTAAATGTTTTTTAATTCAATCATGGAGGGGGATTCTTCCTTAGAGTGTAGCTCTCCTTTGCCCTTTTCTATAAGAATTGTTTCCACCTCTTCATTGGAATTTGTCTCTTGTTCCAGATTTTCTGCTTGAGAAAGGGCATTGAAAGGATTGGAGGAAGATGGGTTTTTGTTAGGGAGCCTTTGTTTATTGTTGTTCCTCATATTTTTGCGGCAAACCTGTTGGAACCCTAAATTTTGGGCTTCTAGAGCATTATTTTCTTTGTGGTTCTTTGGATAGTTGTGCATGAAATTCCCATGCTCATGGTAGAGGTTACATTTGAACGAAATCTATTTGTAGTTAAGCTTTTGTGTGTAAACCAAATCTTTTAGTTTCAGATTGATAGCCTCTACAAAACCTTTTAAAACATCCACTTCAACATTTATTATTGCTACCTATGTTACATGGGGACACGTCCCTACCCCTAAACCCTACGTCCTCATCCCCTGAGGTGTTTCGGGGATGGGGGGACGTCAGGCGAAATCCCCCAGCTATCCCCTCCGATTTTCCATTTTCAGGAAACACCAAGAAATGTGTCCCCTTTTTTGAAAACGTATGCAAAACAAAAGGGGATGCCTAGTCGTCCCCGGGATGGCCAAGGGATGGCTAGGCATTCCCCAACCGTCCCGAAAATGTCCAAGCGTCCCCCACGACATCACTTGAAAAAATGCTTTAAAATTAAAAAATCATTTTTTTTTTAATATTTTATTGGTTTCTAAAGGGATGTGGGGGTCCCACAGACCCTCCCACACCCCTCATATACCCTAAAAACATAAAACGAAAAAATAAAGACTCTTTACCTCTTTGTAGCTGCTGCTGGGAGCCGTGGAAGGTGAGTTTTCAGGGATTTGTGGGAGGTTGGAAGCTGATTGTTAGTGCTAACTGGGAGTTGTGGAACATAGTTTAATAGTTAATACTGTTGACTTGTCATGAATCTCATCATCATGATTAAAGTTTAATCTTTAAACTTATTGTTGTTTATACTTTAGTTTATACGACTGTTATATTGTTGTTATACTACTACTGTCATAATTTATGCACATATTGATATTGTTGCTATGATGCTATCAGTTATTGACATATTTGATATTTCAAATTGCTCTCTTTCTCTCTCTATATATATATTATATACTTAAAAATTCAATTACATACATACATACATACATACATCCATACATGCATACATACCTACATACATACATACATACATACATACATACCTACATACATACATCCATACATACATACATACATACATGCATACATACATGCATACCTACATACATACCTACCTACCTACATACCTACATACATACATACCTACCTACATACCTACATACATACCTACCTACCTACCTACATACATACATACATTCATATATACATACATGCATACATGCAAACATACATACATGCATGCATACACACATACATGCATACATGGATGCATACATACATACATACATACATACATACATACATATATATATATATATATTGAAAAATTCATATATCGCCATCCCCCTGCTGTCCCCCAAAATTGGCCCTTGGACTGTTGTCCCCGCAAAGCGTCCCTTGCTGTCCCCCCATCCCTGTCCCCAAAACGCCGTGGAACATAGATTGCTACTGAATAATTTTTGTCTTATGGTTCAGCCCATGTCTTAAAAGACCCTATGGTTTTTCCTATTGCTTTTAGAGTTTCTTCATGCTACAAGTGAAGAGGTAGGAAAGCAAGTCTTACCTAGATAGGAACTCTAGAAGGAGCGTCAAGGGGATCGAAATTTTTTTAGTTTTATGATCAGATATAAAACTCATAATTTAATTCAAAAATCAAACACAATAACACAACATATACCCTAGGAAAACCCTCCGCTTGAGGGAGAAAAACCCAGCAATAATATATCACTTATATATTATTCAAGAATCAACAATGTCTTGTACAATAAGGCTGAATTCAAGGCCAAGTAAGAGCACCAACTCTAGATGCAAAATACAGATTACAATCTACTCTCCTTAGATATCGAAATCTGCTCTTAGAAATCTTCGACCTACTCTTGAAGGAAATTTGCACTTGAAGGAAGGATGATCAAACTTGCTTGATGGTAAAATGAGAAGAGATGATCTTGTATTTATACATTGCTTGGGAGAGGTCGCACCTCTTCAAGAACAAGGTCGGCCACAAGGGGAATAAATTACAAATTAAATAATTCAAATATCAAGGGAGGTCGGCCAAGACATGATAAACAAATAAATGAAGTGAAGCGCCTCTTCACATGACAACATATAAATTAAATAGCTGGAAGCTATCATTTAATTTTTCTTCTCTAATTCGTGGCTGGAAGTGACGCCCGAAGCTGCAACATTAACACTCCCTCTCAGCTAGGGAGGAATACTTCCAGCTATGCAAGACACATCACCTCATCATGATGTCAACCACCATGGCTACTCCCATATGTGGAAAAGGAACATATCACCTCATCGTGATATCAACCATCATGGCTACTCCCATGTATGGTAAATGAACATATCACCTCATCGTGATATCAACCATCATGGCTACTCCCATGTATGGTAAATGTGCACAAGTGCCCATCACGGAATCACTCAACGTGATGTCGTCAACTCATCGTGACGTTCACCATGGCTACTCCCAGAGGGTGAAAATCACAAGTACAAGAAAATCATCATGGACTCTCTCACATGATGTATATCATGGAATCACACACATGACATCCACCATGGCTACTCCTAGAGGGTAGAAACAAGGGCTTCCACCTCAAATCTCTCTCACAGAGAGAAATGCATTAACAAGGGCTTACACTCAAATCTCTCTGCTACGCAGAGAAATGCATTAAAGAAGATAACTCGACAGTCGGTGACTCCCTCTCGCCTAGGGCTTCATTCTCCACAATACCAAGCTTGCCCCTGAAAGTACACAAACTCATCCCGGAGAGAGGCTTGGTGAGAATATCTATTGTCTGCTCATCAATGTTGATATACTTCCACTGGATCGCTTTCCTCAATACCATATCTCGGGTATAGTGGTATTTGATCTCAACATGTTTAGTTCTGTCATGAAACACTGGATTATCACAATGAATGACAGTCGGCTCCATCGATTGTCCAAACAATCCTGCAAGGAGCTTCCGAAGCCACACTGCTTCTCGAGCTGCCACACAAGCTGCAATATACTCGGCTTTTGCTATGCTTAGTGCCACTGAAGACTGCTTCCTGCTACACTAGGATATCATCGCAGACCCCAAACTGAAGCAACATTCAAAGGTGCTCTTCCAATCAGTAACACACCCAGCCCAATCAAAATCAGTATATCCATACAGCTTCAAGTCCACACCGAGGAATATCTCAAGCCATACCAACTGTGCCATGCAAGTATCTCGAGATATGCTTCATTGCAACTAGATGTATTTGCCTTGGTTCACACATGAACTGACTAAGTGCACTCATTGCATAGCAAATATCTAGACTAGTATTGACTAGATACATCAATGATCCAATCAATTGCCTGTACATCGTGGGATCCACTAGATCTGAACTAGCAGCAGCCTCTTTTAGCTTCTGCAAGTTGGTCTTGTTGATGTGTTTTCTATGACTGCACCAACACAGAATAAAGTTTCCCAACGGATACTCTATCCTCTCTTGAACAAAGTCTCCTGCATGCTAAGATTGCTAGAAAGATCATGCATTCAACTCCAAGGTTCCTTCATGTAGTGGATAGTCTCAGTTGGCTCGATGTGATTTGCTGGTATTTCAAGGGGACTTACACGATTGATTAGCTGAAGCTGAAAGAGAAAGGGAATTTCACAAGATTCAAAAGATTTTCAATGAAGTTCAGGTTTCCTAATACTAACCAGAAAATACTGAATATAAATGGTTGCAGGGCCTAAGAAGGTACTACTCTACTCTCAGGCATGGGACATGCAACCAACTCTCGCAAACTTCAACTAGGCTCCACTTTGCCTCGCTTCAGACAACCTCCACAGAACCGGTGCAATCTTCAAGGGGAGTAACTAGAGATGTTCAAATTATAATCCAACAATGGAGACACCATCACAACGACGCATGCCAACACGAAGATCATAATTGAAGTTAAGTCTGCAATGTTCCAATTGACCATGCAAGGCGAACTCACCATCAGCAAGCCCGCTAGTGGTATGGATTTAACGAAGCTTGCTTAAATTAAACACCACATTCCACAACTATCATCTACGTACATGAAATAAATTTTACTCTACTTTAAGTTCTACTTTAAAATGCTAAGTGATTCGGAAGGACGAAGGAGCCTTGCTAGCTACTCACAACAAGAGACGAAATTCACCATCAATGAAAACTCTTTTTATTATGAGAGTGTTCACAACAACTTCTTACAAAGCATTCAATGAGAAAGCTTTCCTTCCTCTTCAATATATGCTATTGCTATCAACCTATGCTAACTCTAAGTTGCCTCTCCATTCTAATCTCTACTGAATTATAAATGAGGGGGAATGCCCCTTTTATAGATGGCCAAATCTAATGGATGGCTATGATTCAATTACAATGAAGGGCTCAGATTGAGCCACATAAACCCTAACTCTAAAAACTGCCACCAAGAAGAGTGGGGTAATAAATGAGCAATTAATGTCTACCACCTTTCTAGAAGATTCCCGTCCAGGAACGCGTTCCCACTGTTCTCTTTGACAGAAAATTCAATGAAATAGCTTCAACCTCCGGCATGGCAAGCACGTTCCCATTTTGAAATTCCAAAATTGCAACCGCTTTCTCCTTCCTGATAATGATTTTCCTCCTTGATGCCATTGCATCCTAGGTTGTGTGAAGTGAGCTAGAGAATACTTTCTGGGTCATCATCGGAGAAGGACTTCATACCTGAGAAGAATTCCCCTACTTTGTCCTTCAATCCATCCTGCTGTCATTTTCTAACGTCTGGGCCTTCATTTTTTCTACCATCCTGATCTTGGAGGATCTTCTTGTCTTGGACACGAGCATTACTTCCTTGTCACCTGCCTCCCTGAGTTGGGTGCATATGGGGTCTTCAAGGAGAAATTTGAATACTTAACCATTTCTTCCGACATCTCCCTTTGTGGCTTGGGTGCAAACGAGACTTCATGGAGGAGCTTCAACATGTAACTTTTCCTTTTCCAAGGTTGTAACGTTGTTCTGGAGTATTTGCTTCATCACCTCAAGTTATTACGCTTTGGTCCCGACATTCATCCTGCAAAACAAACAAAAAGAAGAGCATCAAAACACCTTATGATATAAAATCTCTTCAGTTACCTAATCCACGTTTTGACTGCCGAGGTCTGAGTGATCTCCGGATCTGATAGGGTTCATCATTTTTCTCTAGCCAACTTTGCTTTCTTCATAACTTTTTAACATCTGTCTGCTAGGGCACATATCATCCTGATATTTGAGTTTCACTTCATCTTCAAATTCTTCATGCCTTAGACAAATTTCCCCTTCTTGAGGGTGCATTTTAGAAGGCTCCTGCTTTATCACCTGCCTTAGAAAATTTTCATATCTTCACTCTGGCTTGGAAAATTATTCCCCCTTAGAAATTTCATCAAAAATCACTTAGGCATCCATCTTCAATTTATAAGCCAAGGCACTTTATTTTCAATAAAATAAAATAAAATTTCTCCCTTTGCCTTAGAAAATTTTAATTTCATCTAGAAAATTTCATCAATTGTAAATCCCAACGTTCAATTTAAAATCTCAAAGAAAAATCTATTTCACTCTTGTAAGAACATTCAATACCTCTAGAAAAAATCTCCCCTTTAGAAAACATTTCACAACCTTATTACATTCAAGTGTACACTTGAAGGGGTTAATTTAATTTACCCTTGAAAAATATTCCACACTAAGGTTTGCATATTTCATATTTTCTCCCTTCATGGGTGCGCCAGAGGGATCTTGTTTTTATTTTAATGCCTTAGAAATTTCTTTACTTGACTTCTTTTGACTTGGGCGCATTTGAAGTATTGAGCTTCCATTTTACAACACTTAGAGAATTTTCTTGTCTTCACATAACCTTGGGCGCATTTAGGACCTCCTGTTTCCATTTCTCTCATGACTTAGAAATTTTCCAAGTTATCTCCTTGCTGGGCGCATTTACTTGATCAAACTTCCACCTTGAATGCCTTAGCCAAAATTTTCTCACTTCTTCTCCATGATGGGCACATTTTAAGGGTCTTACTTCCTTTTTGTGACTCAGGAATATTTCTCCAACCTTTGCCATACTACCTAGGGCACATTTAGGTAGGTCTCCTGCCATTTGCAAACACTTAAAATAATTTTGAAGCAACATCTCATCATGGGCGCATTTGGGGGATGCTACTTCCAAATTTCATGCCTTAGAAACTTTTTGAGCCATCACCTTTAGCTTGGGCGCATTTGAGACCACCTACTTCCATTTTTAATACTTAGAAAAATTTCTAACCTCCCCCATGACGATGGCGCATTTGAAGGGTATAGCTTTCAGTTTCTCATCACTTAGAAAATTTGCAAGTTAACTTCTCATCAATATGGGCACATTTAGAAGGTGGTACTGGTATTTTACATGCCTTAGAAAATTTTGATGCCTCCATCACAAACTTGGGCGCATTTGACCCCTTCTACTTCCATGTTTGTGCCTTAGAAAACTTTCACCATTATTTCCTCAACATTGGCATATTCCCCCCCGCCCCCTCTTTCCAGTTTTCAACACTTAAGAAACTTTTCCATGCCATCTTATTTGGGCGCATTTGCTTGGTGGTGGAGGAAGTTTTTGATCACTTAGACGAAAATCCTATCAGCCTCTCAACTTGGGCGCATTTAGGGGGTGATGAAGGAATTTCTATGCCTTGGAAACTTTTTCAATTGTATCCCCAACTTGGGCACATTTGACTAGGTGAGGAGGAACTTTTTTTTTCTTTTAAACTTAAACAATTTTCTCACCTCCATCTCAAGGTAGGGCGCATTTGAGGGGGTCAATAGGAATTTCAACGTCCTAGCAACTTTTAGCCATCACCTCCAGCAAACTCAGGCGCATTTCAATGTACCAGCTCAGTTGCATGCTATACTTAGCCAATTTCTTAGCCTGCTAGCCCTAGTTTACTATTTTTAGCGAATCCCCTGATTTTCATACTTCTGCAACTCCATTCGTCTTGAAATTCGTGCCACAGGATCCTCATGGTTTAACTAACCTGTTCACACTGGTGCCTTGTGCTTACCTACTATATATAGCCTATTTCATAAATAACTTACTATAAATAGTAAGTGCTCAAACTGCCTTCAAATTTTACCAGTGGATTCCTTGAGAGATGCTGATCGTGATGAGATAGATCAATTTTCATAGATTTTGGCGTTATACCCTTCATTTTGAGTCCTGAAGCTGGAAACCCTAATTTGTCTTGCATGTGCCTTGAGTGACCTTCATTTGACCCTGTTTTTGTTGCATGTCGCTTTGCTCGTGATACTAAAGTGTTGGGAAGCTGCAGGAATGAATCTGCTAAAAATAGTAAGTGTCTAAAAATGTGCTCAACCAGCTATTGGATGTGTTTGCATGTCACACCACCCGAGAGATCTCAAAAAACCTAGAAAAACCCAGTAAATTGGTCAACATGCAAGCACTGGCTAAAAATAGCAAGTCTGTGGAAAGTGATCAACTTGACTTCCATGTCACATTGTTGCGAAGCATTTGAAAAACCCATAAAGAATATCCCGACAAGAGTTTAAAATTCTTGCATGCAAACCCTAAAAATAGCCTCTGAAGCCAGAATTGATAAAAGTCAGTATCTCGGCTTGCATGTCACATCATCGCGGAGGTCTCAAAAAAGCCAGAAAGATTCTCCAGACATGCATTAAAAACTCCAACATGCAAACCCTAAAACTGGCTCCTGAAGCCCAAACTGCTAAAAATAGCAAGCTGTCAGAATTCAGTGATAATTCAGTGGGAACCTGCCTTAAGCCTTCTAACTGGAATGCCAAGCTCAGATTTCAATTAGCCAACTCAATTTGACCCTAAAATAGCCTGGAGATTCAAAATCCTAATCTCTCAGACTTAGCCAAAATTCAAACCTAGGCTCAAAAGACGGGCACATCCCTGGAAAGATAGATGGAACAGAGAGAGACAACAGGAAAACCAACCAAAACTAAAGCCAAAAGACCCAAACGGAGCAAAAATTAGGGGGTCCCCATTTTGAATGGGGTGATGTGTGAAAAGGTCATAACAGGTCTCCATAGATGTAGACATGGATTTGCAATCCATCATACAAAATCTCTTCAGAATGTCAATAGTATACTTCCCTTGACTCAGAATAATCTCATCTGGCTTCTGCCATACTTCTAAACCAAGGAAGTAGTGCATAAGACCAAGACCCTTCATTTCAAATTTAGAAGCTAATTTGTTGCATTTGATAATGAGGTGATCTTCTCTAGTAAGAATTAAATCATCAACATAGAGGACCAAGATTAATGATTCGCCATCAATTACCTTGAAGTATAGGTTTGAATCAACATCATTCTTGGAGAATCCCAAGCTTAACAGGTAACGATCAATTCTTTCGTACCAAGCACGAGGAGCCTGCTTAAGGCCATACAAAGCCTACTTCAACCTACAAACATGAGACTCCTTCCCATGAACCTCAAAGCCATCAAGTTGCTCAATATATACCTCTTCCTCGATTACACCATTCAAAAATGTTGTCGTCACGTCCATCTAGTGTATCTTCCATCCTTTAGATGTTGCAATAGCAATGATGGTCCTGACGGATGTATAACGAGCAACTAGAGCAAAGGTTTCCTCATAGTCTACTCCCTCTTTCTGAGAGAATCCTCTAGCCACAAATCTAGCCTTGTACTTCTTGATGCTCCCATTAGTTGCATGCTTGATCTTGAACAGCCACTTAGAAGAAACAACAAATTTTGCTTCAAGTCTAGGTACAATGTCCCATACATTATTCTTGAGGATGGATTGATACTCCTCAGCCATAGCATCTTTCCATACTTGCTGACTAGTAGCTTCCTCAACACTGGAAGGCTCTGACTCAATGATTTGACTCATCAAAGCAACATAGTTTGAAAACTTATGAGGTCTCTTGCTTTCTCTGAATGTTCCTCTTGGGGCTGCAAATTTTTCTGCCTCTTGCATTGTTTTCTTGGCCCAAAGAGGTCTCTTACGACCAATCACAATGTCTGTAGGCCCATCGGTAGGTTCCAGAGGCTCAACTAGATCATCATCTTCCTTTGGATCAGTAGCCTCTCTCTGAATCTCAGGAGTATGGTCAACTTCCATATCCCGAGGAGACTCTTGGTCTTCATTATTTATCTCCATATGAATGCCCTTAGATCTTTGAATGCAACATCCTCTTCAAATGTAACATCCCTGTTGATCTCAATGAACTTCTAACTTGGAATGTAAACTTTATAGGCTTTTGAAGTCTCATTGTAGCCCACAAATATTCCCTTCTTGTGAGAAGGTTCCAACTTTGTCCTTTTATCTTTAGGTACATGAACATACACTGGACAACCAAAGATCCTCAAATGACTCACTTCCGGCTTCACCCCTATGAATGCTTCTTTAGGAGTCATGTTCTCCAAAATGCGGTGAGGGCTTCTATTCTGAACATAAACAGCTGTCCTAGATGCTTCATCCCAAAGGAAGGTTTGCAGATCTTGATCATGAATCATGGCTTTGGCTGCTTCTACAATAGATTTGTTCTTCCTTTCTGCAACACCATTCTGTTGAGGATTGTAAGGGACACAAAACTCCCTCTTAATCCCTACTTCAATGCAAAAGTTACGGAAGCTTCCTGAGATGTATTCCCCTTCGTTGTCGGATCTCAGAACTTTGATCCTCTTCCCGGACAAGTTCTCTACCTGAGCTTTAAATTCTTTGAACCTCTCAAGTACTTCCTCAGATTCTTTAGATTTCAAGAAATAAATCCAAGTCTTTCTAGAGTAGTCATCAATAAAAATAATGTAATACAAGAAACCACTCAAAGAAGCAACAGACATTGGACCACATAAATCAGAATGAATAAGATCTAGAATACATTTAGATCTACTTTCACTACTATGAAATGGACCTTTAGTATTCTTACCCAATGCACAACCTCTGCAAGTGCCTTCATGCTCCTGGTTGAGTTTCGGAAGGCCCATGACCATCTTCTCGAAAGTGAAGGTGAGCCAATCTTCTATGCCAAAGTTCACACGAACTTGATGAATCATGCAACAAGGCTTGAAGTGGATGAGTGCAAAGTCTATAGAGGCACTCATGTCGAACTCCAATCACCCGAGCAATCTTGATATTTGAGTTCTTTGGCCATGCAAGAACTTTGCCTTCTAAAAATGCAACTTGGTAACCCTTGTCCTCCAAGGCTGAGATAGAGACAAGGTTCCGCTTGATATCTGGAACAAATAGAACATCACTCAACTACAAGGAAATGCTGGAATCCAAGTGAAGAGAGGAGGTCCCAACTCCTTTCACATAATAACTAGCATTATCTCCAATAATTACTTGAACACTAGAATCTCTCTCCACCAAATCAATTAGATGCTCTCTAAATCCTGTGATTGGGCGAGAGGCACCACTATCAATCAACCAAGTATTGTTGTCGATAGACACATTGCTTGAAAGAGCAGAATAGAATATAAAACCACTTGAATCCTTCTACGGACACTCAACTGCAAGGAAATGCCGGAATCCAAGTGAAGAGAGGAGGTCCCAACTCCTTTCACAGAATAACTAGCATCATCTCCAATAATTACTTGAACACTAGTATCTCTCTCCACCAAATCAGTTAGATGCTCTCTAAATCCGGTGATGTGGCGAGAGGCACCACTATCAATCAACCAAGTATTGTTGTCAGTAGGCACATTGCTTGAAAGAGCAGAATAGAATATAAAACCACTTGAATCCTTCTACGGAGTGATCTCACCCACATCTGCAATAGTAGCCTGCTACTTAGGTTGGGTTGGACAATCCTTTGCATAGTGACCAAACTTGTCACATGTAAAACATTGAATGCGAGAGAGGTCCTTCTTCTTCTTCGATGCAGGAGCACCATCTAATCCTTTATCTCTATTCCTCTTGAAGTATCCTTTCTTCCCTTCTTTTCCTTTCTTCTTCAAGGATTGAGCGGCAAGAACATGAATATCTTCATTTGTAGAGCTTTGACCAATGCCTCTCGTTGCCAACCTTGATTCTTCTTGAATACAATCAGCTCTCAATCGATCAAACTTAGGAAGTTTTGATCTCGCACTGATTCCTTGAATGAATGACTCCCAAGATGAAGGAAGACCATTAAGAGCCAACATAGTCAAATCCTTGTCATCAACAATGTGTCCAATAGTAGAGAGTTGATCTCTCAACTCGGTAATTTTAATGAAGAATGAGATGACGAATTCTCCTTTCGCCATCTTGATATGATGAAGTTGTTGTTTTAATGCAAGAGCTCGACTTGTGTTGTTGACCTCATGCATCTCCTCCAAAGTCTTGAACATCTCTCTTGCAGATTTTAACTTGGAGATAATTGGCACAATGTGGTCTTTCACAGAATCAACCAACATCTTTTTCGCCTTAGTGCCATTTCTCTTCCATTCAGGCTTCTCATTCTCATCGGTTGGTTCGGGAACTTTGCCCTCCACAAACTCAGCTAACTCATTTTCTTCCAAGGTGAGCATGACTCTAAACTTCCAAGATGTGAAGTTTGATGCAGCCTCAAGTCTATCTTTGATCTTGAGCCAATTCACCATCTTGACGATACGATAGATGCAATCAAAGATGAGAATAAGAATGGAGGATAACGCTACTTGATTAAATCTGATCACGATCTTTCTTATACCCGCTCTGATACCATGTTAGTTTTATGATCAGATATAAAACTCAGCATTTAATTCAAAAATCATACACAATAACACAGCATATACCCTAGGAAAACCCTCCGCTTGAGGGAAATATATCACTTATATATTATTCAAGAATCAACAATGTCTTGTACAATAAGGCCGAATTCAAGGCCAAGTAAGAGCACCAACTCTAGATGCAAAATACAGATTACAATCTGCTCTCCTTAGATATCGAAATCTGCTCTTAGAAATCTTCGACCTGCTCTTGAAGGAAATTTGCACTTGAAGGAAGGATGATCGAACTTGCTTGATGGTAAAATGAGAAGAGATGATCTTGTATTTATACATTGCTTGGGAGAGGTCACACCTCTTCAAGAACAAGGTCGGCCACAAGGAGAATAAATTACAAATTAAATAATTCAAATATCATGGGAGGTCGGCCAAGACATGATAAACAAATAAATGAAGTGAAGCGCCTCTTCACATGACAACATATAAATTAAATAGCTGAAAGCTATCATTTAATTTTTCTTCTCTAATTCGTGGGTGGAAGTGATGCCTGAAGCTGCAACATTAACAAAATTCACATTCCAATGGTTGAGGGAGAGTCCACAAGGATCTAGAAACTAGGGACCACTTCTGACAATTAAATCTTCATTATCTTTGTATGTGAAAGTTGCTACAAAGAGACCTCTCATGCGTAGTGGCAAATCAATTTGAAAATGTAATCAAATCTGTATCAGAATGGGATCCTAAAACTAAGAATAAACTAAGGTCTGAGATTTCTGAGTGATAATTTCTAAGACAAATACGATTTTCTGAATTCTTCTTTTATTGCAGAATGTACAGAATGCTGAACATTAATAAATTTCGATGTTTAGCATATCAAAATGGACTCACCATTTGTATGTAAGGAGGCCCACCAGAGAGATTGCCCGCCAAGGGATGGTCCTTTGGCCAGAGATCTCTTACAACCAATAGTTATTCGGCTTAAAATAACTTTAGTGTATACTAACACAAGGCAAGAGATCCCATTTTATCAACCAATTTTGGTGTTATCATTTAAATTTGAATTTATACATGCTTTATAAAATTCGACTATTTTGCTTATTTTTGGAAATATAAACATGAAGAGCATTAGATCTTATATAAGCGATGATGATGCTTTATAGCAATCATTGCTTATATCTAACCTAAGCTACAATTCATCAACACTCCCTCTTAGCTAGGGAAGATATTTCAAATCAAATAAGTGGAGATATCACCTTTACACGTGATATCGAAGATATGATATGATTTATCAAATTTTGTCAAGTCACATGACATTCTTCATAACACGTCTTCATTATGGTATGTGCACTAACATCAAGTCACATGATGTCTTCCATAATTCATGGCATATCCACGGATATAAATATCCACCATGATTATCTCTTAAGGATTACAATGAGCTTCAAATGATATCAAGTCCCATGATATCCATCAGTGTTCAAGAGATACCATTACACATGTCCACGATATCAAGTCACATGATATCTAATATGATAGCTTATCATTGTAGAGTCAAGCCACTTTACAATGTCAAATACAAGTGTTCATTATTATTAGGAAAGATCACTACCTTCAATAATGTGTACACAGAGTAGGCCCATAAAACCATGGAGTCATTACTACGGTGGCAAAAGAGCTTTACACATTAAACATCTTTATATATTAGTATTAATTTATAAACAATTTGTATTTTAAACATAAATAACAAATTACATTTCAATCATACCAAGTTTCTTCCTGAAGTGCTCCACCTTGATTCGGGAGAGGGGCTTGGTGAGAATGTCTGCAGTCTGATCATTTGTACTAATATACTCCAACTGAATCACATTCCTTTCCACCATATCTCTTACATAATGATAGGGGATCTCAATGTGCTTAGATCTATCATGAAAGACATGATTTACAGAGAGTTTGATGCAACTTTGATTATCACAATGAATAATAGTAGGATTCAAGGGGTCACCAAAGAGTCCTACGAGCAATTTATGAAGCCAAACTGCTTCTCTTGCTCCCATTGAGGCTGCAATGTATTCAGCTTCTGTTGAGCTCTGTGCAACCGAAGATTGTTTTCTGCAAATCCAGGAGATCATGGCTGATCCTAAACTCAAGCAACATCCCGATGTGCTTTTCCAATCAATTACACTCAAAATTTCCAATCTGGAATCGAAAATTCATGTAAATCTAGTTGATCATTCTTGTAAAGAAGACCATATCCAATAGTGCCTTTGAAGATATTCCTCAAAATATGTTTCATTGTACTCATTAAGTGAATTTCCTTTGGCTCAATACATGAACTAGCTTCAGAACATTCATCGTGATAGCAGATATCAAACCGTGTTGACTCGTGATACATCAAGGATCCAATCAACTGGCTCCAGAAGGGTTGATCTGCACACTTGAATTGCTGTCGCTTCTTTTTAATTTGTGAAGGTTGGTTTCCATAGGTGTAGACATCGGCCTACAGTCCAACATTCCAAATCTTTTCAGAATATCAATAGTATACTTCCCTTGGTTTAGTATAATGCCATCTGATTTCTACCATACTTCTAAACCTAGGAAGTAGTGTAGAATGCCCAAGTCTTTCATGTCAAATTCAAGAATTAGATCCTACTTCCCTTGAGCAATGAGGTGATCTTCTCCTGTTATTAGCAGATCATCAACATATAAAATAATTATAAGCATATCACCTTTGATTACCTTGAAGTAGAGATTGGAGTCAGCTTCATTTTTGGAAAATCCTAATCCCAAGAGATAGCTGTCAATTCTTTCATACCAGACCCTGGGAGCCTGTTTAAGTCCATAGAGGGCTTTCTTCAGTCTGCATACATGTGAGTCAGGTTTATGTATCACAAAACCTTCAAGCTGTTCCAAATAGACTTCTTCTTCAATGGTTCCATTCAGGAAGGCAGTTTTCACATCCATTTGATGGATCTTCCAACCTTTAGCTACTGCAATGGCTAACACTGCTCTCACTGATGTGTAACGGGCAACAGGTGCAAATGTTTCTTCGTAATCAATGCCTTCCTTTTGAGAAAAACCTCTTGCCACAAACGTGCTTTATGTTTTTCTATACTGCCATCAGCAGCATGCTTGATTTTAAAGAGCCATTTGGAAGAGACAACAGATTTCCCTTTTGGTCTAGGCACTACATCCCATACATCATTCTTTAGAATGGACTGATATTCCTCCGTCATTGCATCTTTCCATGCTTGATGTCTGAAGGCTTCTGAAACACTGACAAGTTCGGAGTTTATGATGTCGTTCATAAGAGCAACATAGCTAGAGAAGCGTTTGGGTCTTTTGCTCTCCCTGAACGTTCCTTTGGGTGCTGCATGATTCTCTGCTTCTTTGATCATCTTCTTGGCCCAAAGTGGTCTCTTTCTGCCGTTGACATCTGTATTCTCATTTGAAGTAGGAGGAAGTTCATGTGATATTTCCTCAGGATGCTCCCTCTGAATCTCAGGAGCAAGTTCCATTTCAAGTACTCTAGGGGAATAAGTTTCAGTCTCACTAGAACTTCTTGCCCTCTTGAATGCAATGTCTTCTTCAAAGATGATTATTCTACCAATTCAATTTGATTCTGATCGGGTATGAATATCCTGAAGGCCTTGGAGGTTTCACTATATCCCATAAATATCCCTTTCTTTCCGGAAGGTTCAAGTTTGAATCTTTTCTCCTTGGGCACATGAATATAGACGGGACAACCAAAAATCCTAAAGTGACTAATGTCAAGTTTTATGCCAGTGAAGGCTTCTTCAGGAGTTTTGTTGTCAAGATGAGAATGAGGACATCTATTTTGGATGTAGACAATAGTCCTAGAGGCTTCTGCCCAGAAGGAGGTTTCAATGTTTTGGTCAAGCAACATTGCTTTGGCAGCTTCTACAATGGTTCTATTTTTTCTTTCAGCAACCCCATTTTGTTGAGGGTTGTAAGCCACTGTGAACTCCCTCTTAATTCCAGCACTCATGCAAAATTCCTTAAAAATTTCAGATGTGTATTCTTTCCCATTGTCTGACCTTAAGGTTTTTATTTTCTTCCCGGAGAAGTTTTCTGTAAGTGCTTTGAACTCTTTGAACCTTTTGAGGATTTCTAATGACTCTTTACACTTAAGGAAATAGATCCAGGTCTTCCTAGAGAAGTCATCTATAAATATGACATAGTAAAGAAATCTTGCTTTAAAAGGTACAGACATGGGTCCACATAAGTCGGAGTGAACCAGATCTAACACATTTAGGGTTTTGCTCAAACTAGTGGGAAAGGATCCCTTTGTATTCTTTCCTAAGGCACAACCTTTACAATTTCCTTCATGAGATGGTTTTAACTTAGGTAACCCTGTTACAAGTTTTTCCATAGAAGGTAGGGCACGGAAATGAAGGTGTCCTAATCTTCTATGCCAAATCTCAGTTGACTCAAAGATGTCAAGGGTAAGGGCTTGATTAACTTCAGTGCAAAGTTTGTAAAGGTATCCTTGTCTTACACCTATGATTTGGGCTTTCTTGATAGATGAGTTTTTAGGCCATGCTAGAACTTTTCCATCCATAAATGTAACCCTATATCCATTGTCTTCAAGGGCAGAGATGGATATTAGATTCCTCTTTATTCTAGGTACAAATAAGACCCCAATGAGTTGAAGAGAGAGACCAGATTTCAATGTGATGGAACAAGTTCCAACCCCTTTTACTTGATGTGTAGAGTCATCCCCAATTGTGACATCTTCATCAGACTCTTCAGTCATAGTGTCTAAGTGTTCTCTAAACCCTGTGATGTGCCTTGAAGAACCACTATCAATTACCCAGTTGTTGATATTGTTAGATACTTGATTAGATAATGCTGAATAGAACACAAAGTTCTCAGATTCATGATCTGAATTTGTCTTTCCTACTTTGGCAAAAGATGCTTGTTGCTTTGATCTGTCAGGGCACTTCATTGCATAGTGGCCATACTGATCACATCTAAAGCATTGCACTTGAGAGATGTCTTTCTTTTTAGAAGATCCCTTTCCATTGGAATTTCTCTTTCTTTTAAAAGATCCTTTCTTGTAGGAGTTTTTCTTATTCCTTTTATTAGACGATGTGTTGAGTACATGAAGGTCTTCATCTATGTTTTTCTGTTTGTTGAGAGTCTTGTTTCTTCTTGAAGGCAGTCAGTTCTTAGCCTGTTAAACTTAGGGAGTTTAGATCTTGCACTTATTACTTGAACAAATGACTCCCATGAGTTTGGTAGGCCTCCTAGTGCAATTAGAGTTAACTCTTTGCTATCAATCTAATATCCAATTGTGGATAATTGATCTCTCAGTTCAATAATCCTCATGAAGTATGCATTAATGGACTCTCCTTTGTTTATTTGAGCATTGTTGATTTGCCTTTTTAAAGCAAGAGTCCTGCAGGTGTTGTTGATCTCATAAGTTTTCTCAAGAGATTTGAACATATGGTATGCAGTTTCATGTTTTGCTAGGATGGGCACTATATGATCCCTAACTGCATCTACTAGGATTTTCATGGCCTTTTCATTGTTTTCTATCCATTGAGTTTTCTCAGATTCAGACTTTGTTTCCTTCAAGTTTTCTCTCACAAGTGAATCTAGCTTATTCTCTCTAAGGATCATCATGATTCTAAATTTCCATGATGTGAAATTGTCTACTCCTGCAAGGCGATCTTCAAATCTGATCACACTTGACATTATGAAGAATGTGATGTAAATTCGATTCTAGAAAATACGAATTTTCTTGAGCAGATTGATATTTAGATTTGATTAGGATTCACACAACGTGGCTTTGATACCATGTAAATGTAATCAAATCTGTATCAGAATGGGATCCTAAAACTAAGAATAAACTAAGGTCTGAGATTTCTGAGTGATAATTTCTAAGTCAAATACGATTTTCTGAATTCTTCTTTTATTGCAGAATGTACAGAATGCTGAACATTAATAAATTTCGATGTTTAGCATATCAAAATGGACTCACCATTTGTATGTAAGGAGGCCCGCCTTCAAGGGATGCGTCCCTTGAGAGGACGTGTCTCCATACGTGGAGACACGTCTGCTCAAGGGACGTGTCCCTTTGGGCGCGCGGATCTCTCTTACAACCGATAGTTATTCGGTTTAAAATAACTTTAGTATATATACTTTAACACAAGGCGTAAGAGATCCGAGTTTATCAAATGCAAATTTTGTACATCATTTAAATTCGAATTTATTCATGCTTTATAAAATTCGATGGTATTACTTATTTCTGGAAATATAAGCACGAAGAGCATTAGATCTTATATAAGCGATGATGATGCTTTGCAGCAATCATCGCTTATATCTGACCTAAGCTACAATTCATCAACACAATTTTACCTTGAAATTTAGATTGCCATTCCTTACCAATCCATTGTTCCAATGATTTAGGAGATGGCCAGGTGCCATTAAATTTCTCAAGTACCACAAGCTCCAAAAGATCTAAAAGAAGATCTGCAATATGTTCATGGGGAATATCCACTATTGGAACTTCATC